>BMAO01010932.1:0-18640 GCA_019973975.1 Trichonephila clavata
ATAGATCTAAATATTCATGTATCTAATAAAAATCAATAAAACAAAAACATTCATAAGAACTTAATGAAATTTATTGCAAAATTTTAAATTTTTTGAAAAACAAAACATTTATTGAGTTTTTGGAAAATAATCTGATGAAAAAAATTTACTAGTTAACAATGGCGTTACGTAGAATATTAGGGCCTCCATGCAAGATCAGATTTTGGGCCCCAAGCCATATCTTACAAAGAATTGCAAAACCGTAACACACCGGGCTCCCCCCCCCCCCACACACACACGTTGCGGGAGCGTACATTACGCCACTGATATCAAACATCGTTTTGCTTAGAAATCTAGCAAATCTTTCAATTTTGAATTTCTTTGGTAATCTTTCTTCACGAGATACAAATACTATAGGCCCAGACCTAGTTAGAGTCTGATAAATTAAGGCCTTTGTGCAGAGGTGGATTAAGCGGCTGGATGGCCGCCAGGGGCCCTAAACTTGAGCAATTCTTACCACAAGATTTGTACAATTTATACGCACAGAAGGCTTCACACACAGCACATTTATACATCTTTATATTTAGTACAGTAAGCAGGGATGTCTTTAGACTTCTTGGGGCCCTGGGCCCTTTCGCAAAAGTAGACCCTGAGCCTCTGCACAAATGTAGGCCCCAACTATGACGCATAAAAGTAAACAGTGCGTAGCATACGTTGTCAAATACTCGTACAAACCCCAAACAAATAAATGTGTATGACTTACAATTGCACAAATCGACTAGGCCTATATAAGGACGACGGTCATCACATGTAGCCAGTTGACATATTATCCGAAATTCCAAGTTTTAATTTCCAATTTTTTTAAAGTTAAGGTTTATCTTGAGCAATTGAGTTTTTCTATAGCTATACATTTTATTACGAGATTTTAAGTTTAACGAACCTTTTCACTATTTTAGTTTATTACTCTTGAATTCATGGGCCTCAAACCTTTTACCGCCAGGGTCCTCCAACTAACTTAATCCGTCTCTGTCTTTGTATTGGAATCAGATCTCGAACGCCACTTATATAAATGTCGAAGTCTCAGTGTTATTTAAAAAAAATATTTCAGGATATTACTGGAATCTGTCATTAAATGTAATTTTCTAATATATAAAAGAAAGTTTTTTTAAAAAAAATTAAAATGAAATGAATTTAAGGCATCAGATAATTCAGTATTATAAAAAGGTTTTTTTTTTCGATTGGAAAACACCATAAATTGTATTAAAATGATTTCATCCTATATATGAATTTCACAAACTCCCCAGTTATTTCATTTCATACCTGTTTCAATAAAATTCATCAGGTTTAGAAAGTTTTATTGCAATTTTTATATTCATTTGCTTGCATTAGAATTTATATTTGGGTTATGGTCAGGCTAAAAAAAAATGGGCTTTCCAAATGCGCTATGGTTTTGAATCTTGATTTCATTCACGACCCTTTGTTTTGAATATCGTAGTATGCTTCATATTAAACGAAATTGATCCTTGCAATCCTTAGACGGCGTAATATGGATGGGAGAAACGAGATACGTGTCACATATTTGTCACTAGCATTTCAGAAATTCGAGGTACTGCGTCGCCTATCCAAATTAAAATTTTCAGTTGTTTGTGATTCCAAACCATTTATTTATAGTACTAATATTACCTTTAATGAATATGTTATGTGTATTGAAATCAGTAATTCAAGGAAGAAAATCCCTTAAATAGTATAAATACTTTACTGTAATAAACTAAAATTTTCTGACTTACAAATTTATGCAGCATATAATACGAAAGTCATTTTCATTTACATTAATAGGAATAAATGTATGCATTCCATATGATATTGTCAACCACGTTGAAATATTTAGTGAAAACATGCACAGATTATCCAGAATATAAACGTTTTTGACGAATGTTAACATTTTGACTTGAAAATAATAAATTAACTTCAATTTTTTTAATTAATGGTCGTTACAGTAAACGTCATCCTATTGATGCGAGCTGCTAATTTATTTTTCACTACTTTTCACAAAACATCAAATTTAATCAGTTAATTCCATTTATTTAATACTTAAATCCGTCAAAATATATTTTATATATTTTTTTAAAAAAATGTTAGTAGTACTCAGTGGCTTAAAGTATACCTCCGCATCGCAGGGAGGCCCAGGATTCAAGGGGCCCCATATAGACTGACTGATGTCGAATAAGTAATCCTTTGTAAGATCCGGCTTGGGGCTTAAAACCAGACTTTATAGAGGGTCCCTAATATTTTCCATGAGACAATTGGTGGTACTTAAAAAACTTTATAGATGACCGCCCTTCCTTTGTAAGCCCATTACAACCAAATTTATAAAATCTGAGAAGTCCTAAGTTTTCGTATGTATTCTAAGGGAAAAATTCTTAGTGCTCATCTTAAAAAAATCGCATCTATATTTATATACGAAATGTTCACTTAAACTTTTTGCTAGATATAATTTAACAGAAATGTGTTTATAAATTTTGTATAACATATTTTTTACGGTTCAGTTTTATTAATTAAAATGTTTGAATTTTACTATTGCAAAGTATTTTATGCGTGCTTCAGCATTGATTTTTAAGAACTTTTATGTAAGATTTTGCATCTTTAATTTCTAAATAAAACATAAAATTTGTACTTTTAAAATCTTTTAATTACATGTTTCGAAAATAAGATATAAATATTTGTCATGCATAACACTGTTTGGAGCTTCTTGATTTTACAAATTTCTGTGTGCATGTGAATATTTGGTACATATGATGTTGATTGTATTGCGATTCACGATTACTTGTAACAAAATGAAGGGGAAATTTTTGAAGCTAATTTTTGAAAATTCATATGAAGCTTTATTTTTCACTTTTTTTTTCTGTTAAGTACAAACTTTAAAGCATCAAAGAAAATTTTGTTATGGAATTATTCAATTTTTTTCAATAGCAAAAAGTATGAACACAAAAAGAATAAAAACTGATTGGCTTTCTTCCTTTTTCACTAGATAACTTTTGAAGGATGTACATTATAGTTCTACATTCTTTTATAAAATTGAAAACGGAAGAATGCTTGTGTATTCTGAAAAAAAACCTAAAATTTTAAATTTATCTGCTATTTAAGTATTTCTTAAAATTAAAAACAAATTTAAACAATTCAGAGAGAAAATCCTTCCTTTCCTTGTTATTGTTACTAATGCCACCTGTCTGACGTAGTCAGATCGAGGCCCACGATATTCATCATGGCATCGGGCTAGACTGTACGCCTGTCGTTAGCCGTAGCTTTGAGTACCATGCAGGTGACAGTACGATTTGGCTCGGTTCCACCCCAATTTTGAGAGAGAACACCTTGGGAGTGGTCAGGGCCTCTCTTTCCTTTCCTTTGTGTATATGATGTTGCGAATTTACTTATTGAAAATTTATGTTATTTTTCAATTTTTTTCATTTTTCCAAGTGTTACTTGAAAATAAGCTTCAGGTTCCATGAAAAATGCGTCTTAAACTTACACAGGAAGCTATTTCTTCTTGGTAATTTTTTTTAATAACAGTATTATTCATAATAAGCTATTTTCCTCTTCGAGTATTTCGCCACAACTCGTATCTGTAATAAATAGATTTATGTAATTTTGTCCCACTCCCACTTTTGCAGGGGTGTTTTTTAAAAATAATTATAATATTGTATCATTTTCATGCTTATTTTTTGTATCGTTTCCTGGTCTATCCCGTGTTAAATCGAACCTGGGTAATCTCACTAAAGTTTACTCAGGAAAACTCATACACATACCTGTAAGTAGTATGTGGCTTTACTTTCCTCTGTTCTGCGTGAGTGAATATTAACGTCGCACTGTTCAGACGAGGGCTTTTGGAGACGAACCTCGTAATTTTGAACCATGGTCAAGTGACGAGGACGACGCCAGAGCTGGCATCACCTCTCCTAACTACCACACCAACGGGAGGACTTTTGAGCTCTCAACAGATTTGACGTGCATTGCTCCCCTACACGGCGGGTCTTCAGTGGTACTGGGCTCGAACTCATGACATACCAGCCACTAGTCTGTTACCTTGTCCACTAGGCTAACACGACAACTTCCTATATTCTGCAGATCATGATAAAGGGCTGATGTTAAAATAGCTTTGTATATTTAAATTACTAATATATTTTTACTTGATAAAGTCCAATCAAAATAGGACCCTCGGTGTTTTTTTTTGTTTGTGTTGTTGCACCAAGGCGTTTGGTTACCTAGCTACGCCCCTGTTATATAACTCTATATTAAATAAAAAATATTAATAGTGTATTTCCAATCTGAACAGTCTGGAGAGTAAAATGTCAAATCAGGTGTCATCCTCCTGAATTCATATCGTGATTTAAAATTACGAAGTTCGTCACCTCTATACCCCTCACGTTGTTTCGAAGTGCGATATTAACAAAACAAAAGAGACCAGCCAACGAAATTCAATCAGAAATTAACGAAAAATCTATTTGTTAACTTTTTTTATAATATTAGTTTCTGTTCACATCTATATTTTTTATTGCAGAGAGCGTAATTACTGTTGGATATTGATTAGGTTTGCTTTAAAACGTTTCTAGCCTTCTGTAATAATTTTTAAAAATATTTTTCAAAAATTGATTTTTACAATGTATAAAGGTACTTTCCCTCCTTACGTGTTTTTAAAAAATTTATATTTTTGGGGGGAAGGGGAAGTAAAATTTTAAAAACAATGAGTTTAATTAATGATTTTAAAACATTCATTTTTTAAGTAAGCAACTTAAAAAAGAACCAGCAAAAAAGTAAACGAAAAAATTCATATTTTTTAGAAAATCTAAAATATATATATGTATACATGTACTACTTCTATGGTCATTTTGCTTTGACCTTTTATCTCGCTATAATCTTACATGAAGTTTTTTCCCACACCGTCGAATAGTTATAAAAATAGACTTCTAATAGAAGCATGACTTCGATATAATTTCTTATATTTTTCACACATACAATAATATTTTCATTAAATTTCTCACAAATAAATTGCGTGGAAAAACTTAATAAAAGTGTAATAATGATAATATTTGATGTACAGCATAGAGAGATGCATAATAGCAATTATTTTTCAGTATTGATTCAAATGTCTATTTTTATGTTATTAATACTTTACAAAAATTCAAAAAAAAAATTATTAATCCGTTTACATTAAAAATATTTTGCGTTGTAATATAATTAAAATATTCGTTCTAATCAAGATATAGAGTTAAAAATATCTAGCCAAAAAGAATAAATCAGGGGAAAAGAAATGAGAAGAATGGTTCCCACGTTTTTTTAACAAGCTAATTAAGGCGCGTTTGTGTTCGAGTGTCGGTGTCGTAAAATAGCCCCCTCCCCCATGTGAATCATGAGATGAGTGAGAAGTTTCAATGGAGTGGTCCTAAGATTCCTTCCCTTTTCCTGGTCTAGGAGGATCCAATTATCATATTGTAGAACCACACTTTCGTCTCTTTCATAGCAATCCTCCAAATAAAATATCAGAAAAGTTAATTTGAATAGAGACATGATAGAAAAATCAAAAGTATGAAAAAGCATTCACTTTGAAATAAATGTAAATAGTGAAAGAGAAAAAAAAGAACGACAAATTAAATTTACATTCAACCATTATTTTGATTAATTTTTTTTTAATAGAAAGGACTGAGAATTATTGGAGTAATCCAATATCATCCATTTTCAGTTTTCATGTCCTTAATTTAAAGTTACTGAGTTACACACAGCAAAGATTTTGCCACTTTCTTCTAGTAAACTAAGGTAGTGATTTTCCCTTTTGTGAGCATAATTTGCCCAGGCACAGAATGTTCAATAATACATTAAATTTGAAATAGTATATGGCTGTGGAAATTATCTAAAATCTGAACTTTAAAATAACTTCAGCAATAAGTTTTAAAATTCTAATTAATCCTGAATTGTACCCAATTTATTAAAATGCTTTTAAAATTTCAGAAATATAATCCCTGAGTTAGAGTTGGAAAGACAGTAGTGTTTTAAAAAAGAAATTTAAAAACTGCATTCACATATTTGTTTAAATAAAATAAAAGAAACTGAATACACAAAGAAGTATAACATTTCAGTCAACACTGAAATTCTAAAAATCACAGCTTCCTGTTGTGAATGTGTGGAATTTAGGAGAATGAAATGTTATCTGATTAAATCCTCCACATAAAAAGTATACAAAGAATAGCATGTCAAGTTATTGAGATTTTATACATATATTGATAGAAATTTTATACATATGAAACAATTTTTAAAAAAATTATTCAACGCACACACAACAGTAAATTATAACATCAAATACTTCCTCACTAAATTTTATATATATTGAAATAAAAAATAGTTAAGGGAATAGTGAGCAAATATTATTCCTTCCTATCAAAAATGCCATTTCAAAATGAATAGCTGCTTCAATATAAAGATTTTGAAGTTCAAAATGTAATATATATATATAGATTTTTTTACAAATAAATTATTTTATTATAGTTACTGTGGTGTGGAGGTAGTATGTTGGTCAAGAAATATTTATACCCAAACAAACAATTTTTGTTTTATTTTTTTAATAATGATATGTTTTTAATACTTATATAAAGAACAAATTAAAATTCAGTATTCATTTTTTTAAAAAATAATAAATCTGCAACCTTTCTTAATTATTTTGAAGTACCTTCATAATATAAAAAGTATGAATATTTTTCAGAGCATCTTTTTCTATTATGATCTTATTTAAGTCAGGGCAGTTTTGTTACAAAAGCTGCTGAATTGTTCATGGTGCTAAATACTGGCTAAGTTGCAGCCTTAGTGCCAGGAAGAAAAAATGGGGAACTCTGACAGTTTTAAACATTTGAACAATTATAACTTCAGGTTCTTATTAAAATATGCAGTTATATTTCCATCTACCTCTGAAATTGGCACATCTTATTGGACTAAGTGAAGGCATTTCTGGACAGTGTAGCATTGATAATTAAAAAAATATATGCTATAAATTTGGGACTAAAACCGAGTAGTGAAAAATTGAAGCAAGCACTGAACATTCGGAACAGTAACGGGAAATTTGGGATAATGTACAATCAAGTTCAAAGGAAATTATTAAAGGAATTAAACACGAGAAAGAAAAAATGTATTAATCCTTCTTTTTAAAAACCCCCAAATTAAAAAAAAAAAGGAGGAAGAAAAACTTATACATTTTTCTTCATTAAAGTAAAATTTTCAGGAAAAATCAATCTCATTTTTTAAAACAAATATTTAATTTGTATATCTCAATGCATCAAATTCAAATTTTTATTTCAAGAAACTATAATTCAATGAAAGAAAACAGCCACTATCATGTAATAATAATAATATATTCTTATTATTAGAAATCTTATTTTTTTAAAAAAAGAATTCTGTAAGAAAAAAAATTTTTTTTTTTCAAAACCTATATCAAAACCTTGTTTTTACTGGAATATGTGTTCCAAGCAAAATATACATTAAGGTATTTTGAAAATTTATCATTATTTTCCTGCCATTAATAATTAATTTTGAAGTACTGAAAACTTATTTTAAAATTATCTCTACTCAATATAGCTAAAAAAATAATAATAATAATACTGTTTCATGAAATTTACTTTAAAATTTTTTTTAAAAAAAAGTACATCAATACTACTGATGATTGAAATGATTATAATACTATACTTTTTAATAATTTTTAAAAAAAATTTTCAGTTTTATACTACAGAATTTTAAGTTTAATCACACGTTTTAAGCATAGCTGAAATGTGAATCTTATTGTGAACAATGGTTATAATGAATTTTCAGCAAAGTAAGAACAGAACTGAAAAATAAATTATACCCTTTATATATTAGCTAAATCACAATATAAACATAATTTTGGACTATTTTTTAACTGAAAAATTATATGGAATTCAAGTCAATTTTTGTTTAGCATAAGCTGAAAATAATTTTAACTCTAAACAGTATTTAAAAGGCAATGCATCTAATTCCTACCATTTTATAACAGTCAATATGATATAGATAAATATAAAACACAATTTTCTTTCTTTATGAATAATATACATATATAATTATTATACTATATATCAATATTTTTCTAGTTATGTTTCTTAGAATCTGTTTTCTATCATTTAGCTTTGTGGGTAGTATAATTTTGTCTTATTATTTTTTTTCATTTTATTATACTATATATATATATATAAGAATATTGCTCTAAATGAAAATATGATTTAATTTCAGCTGCAAAAGTTAAAAGGATTTTGTAACAATAATCCTCAAGTGTCTATTTAGAAAAAATTTGCTAAACCTGATTCAAATGTTATAAGGATTAATAAAAATTTACTAAAAATTGCAAATAATCAAAAATATATCAATAAACTAAAATATTTTACTCTTCTATTTTAAGTCTACAATATAGTTACAGTTCTACATTTGTTTTTCCAGTTTCACTTACTATTTTTAAAAATTTAATCTTAATTCTTATTTTATAAACATACCATATTTCTAATGTGTGTTAACTTGTATACAACAAATAAACAATGAAAACATATTTATATCTTAAAATTCAAATAAAAATTGAAAAAACATTGAAATTGTTCAGTAGTAAAGTAATAAACAATAAACGCACAATATTTATAATAGGTTATTAGATGCACACATACTGAAACACACACTCCCCAACACAGAATATCCAAAAAATACAATACATTGCACTTTTTTTTTCTAATTATGTTGAAAGTAGCCAATAATTCATAGAGAGCCAAATATAGGAACCCCAAAACAGAGGTATTTGAATTCCAAGGCTGTAAAAAGTAGGAATAGGTGCTGCCAACGAAATTGCGCATTACACGTCCGGCCTTGTTTGTTCCTTTTATCTATCAGACTTTTATCATGATACGCTTTGTTGAGAAAACACTATTTGTTGATTCTAATAACCTATTAAAAATATTGTGCGTTTAATGTTTATAACTTGACTACTGAACACTTGCAGTATTTTTTTCAATATGCATTTGAATTTTAAGATATAAATATTTTTCATTCATTGTATACAAGTTCACTAGAAACACATGGTACGCTTATAAAATAAAAATTTAGATTTATTTTTAAAAACATTAAATGAAACTTGAAAAACAAATGTTAAACTGCAAATACATTGTACACTAAAAATAGAAGAATAAAATAGTTTAGTATATTGATAGTAACCCACCTAGTTTGTAGATTATAAGACTTAAGTGCCTCCAACGAAATTGAGTATTACGCGTCCGGTCTTAAGGGTACCTTTTATTTGAGAATATAATTTTTCTGGCGTTGCCAATAAAAAAGATAAGCATGCTATTCACTAAATGGGGCTGCTATTTTAGGAGTGGATCGAGACAGCTCTTTTGCACCCTGAAATATTTTTTGAATACAATGCTAGCACCATCTGTTGTCCAAAATATTATTTATTTTTGTGTATATATCTCATGATTATCTTCCAAACCTCAGTTTAATCTGCAATTAATTTAGAAAATAAAAAATAATTTATTGTATAAAAAATAAATATTACTGAAAAAGCCAAATATATTGGATTTTATAATTTCATTGAAATATCTATACTTTTGCTTTGTGTTAAAAAAATTTAAGCATAATATATTAGAAAAATAACCTAAATTTTTTATATAACATGTAAATTAATTCAACTAGATTTAACTTCTATTTTTTTTCAAAAGAATTAAGTAATATGTCAACTTATCAAGTAGTTTTTTAAAAGTACCTTTTAAGAATAATTTTCTCAATATAATATAATGTACATGTATTAATATTAAATTAATACAACATTTGAGCTATTTTTAAAAGCTTTTACTTAACTTACAATGTATGTATGTATGTATGTATGTATGTATGTATGTATGTATGTATGTATGTATGTATGTATGTATGTAATTTGTTCGGGTGGAATCTTGCAACTCAATTTTGAAGCTGATATCTTCCTCCCATTGAGCTGAAATTTTGTATACACGTTTAGTTTGGATGACAATGCATGTTTTGACCATTTATATTCCAATATTGCAATTAATTAAAAAGATATTAATTAAAAACGTTCAACTAATTTTGGGCGCAAACTTGGATATATCTGCATTGTTGTAATAATTTTATTGTTACAACAATGACAAAAGTTGGCGTCGAAAATCGGTTTTCAGCCAAACTGGAATTTCATAACGTTGCGCTATTGACTGTATTAATTAACTTTGTCTAAAAAATAATTACATTTATACAATGTAAAAAATAATCTAATTTCTACAACATATGCAATTTTTTTTACAAATTTCTATCTATTTTCTTGGATTTAAATTCAAAACAAAAAAAGTAGAGCTATTTTTCAAGTAGATTGGTACATTGTATACCTTTCTCAACGCTGCCAAGTTAAACTGAGATGGAGTATTATAGAAATTCTAAATTTAACCCCTTAACTGGTTTGCCCGTACACCTTACGGGCTACTGAAAGTTAGCCACAACCGGTTTGCCCGTGCGCTGTACAGGCACCGAATTTTTTTATTTCTATATTTTATTTGCACAGACATTTTTATTCCTATAATAAGGTTGTGACGGGTGCTTACGCGTTTCACTAACCTTCTCTCATAAACTTTTAAATTGTATTTATTTTAACCAATCCCCGCTGAGAGCTGAAAGTGTGACTTATGCAAATAAAGTAGTTTCGGGTTTAGCGAGTTCGAAAGAGATATAAAAGGGAGAAATGAAATGAAGAGATGAGGATGACTACGTGTTTGATAGAGAAGTAAACTACGGGATTGATTAAGAAGGTGATTCTAGGAGTTAGTTTAACTAAGTGAAGTTTGTTAGCGGAAGGAAGATTATTGAAAAAGATTCATTAATTCGGTTCGGACGTAAGTGAAGATATCCTGGATTGAAGCCACTTCATAAGTTCTACAAATATTCAAGTTTCCTTCTGAAGGAGATATCAGGTCTGTGATTTTTATAGATTAGATTTAAATGCGTAGTTTGATTGTATATGTTATTCCCTCGTGGTATCAGTTAGTATTCCGTCGTTCATAATTGAATTCTGATCGTACTCCACTATAATTTGTTGTTCTTAAAATTTGATTAATATTTGTGTATTTCTATCGTAAGGAATAATAAATAGTGATTTATTATTTGCGTAGTCATTAATTATGAATCCGACATATCCAAACATAGATAATGTGCAAAGGGGAATTAATAACCCTAGGGGTAGTGAGAGACTACGACACTGGCGCCCAAACGAAATACCGGAATTAAGAGCAGGTGCAGGATTTAGAGTTTTGCCGGAGTTATTTTTTTCGGGTAAAGAAAATGTGTCTGAGTTTATTTCTAACATCGACGACAATATAGCCTATTATGAAATACCGGCGAATCTATCGTGTGCATATTTAAAAGGTCATTTAATTGGGAGAGCGTTAGACTGGTTTGAGGTGATCAGTTTCGAGTGTGTAAATGAAGAAGCGACTGCATTTGCAACACTTAAAAAGAAATTATCAGATAGTTTTCCGGTAATACGGAATAAATCAGAGCTAGAAGCTCAGTTTTTTCATCAAAACAACGGAGAGGTCAAGCCCCGTCAGACTTTATTTTTCAGCTGTTAAAAATTCATAAAACCCTGAATTTGAATTATGATGAGTTAAAATTGATTGATCACATAGTAATGCGACTAGAACCCCAAATAATGGATTATTTAGAAGTTCGAAACCCCACAACAAAAACTCAATTGATAGAGTTGGTAGATCGGTATGAGGAACGTCATAGCTGCAGAGAAAACCAGGGTTCGAGTAATAATTTTGCTAGACGAAGTTGGGATGTGAGTAGGAATCCTGAGGAAAGAAGGAATAATAGAAATTGGAGAGATACTGGGGTCGGAAATAGTCAAAATGATCAAAGAGGACTAGGCAGGGGTGCGAATAATTTTTCTCGTCGTAATTATCAAAATCACGGATTCGAGGGTGGAAATCGATACAATCAGCCAAATCAGAGAACAGACCGGTATCAAAACCGTAGGATGGTGGTTAGGAAGGGTCCTAATGATGATTCAGCAAAGCAGAATTGGAGGCGTGTTGATTGCAACAGCGAAAGGCAAATAAAGGCCAATTTAAACTCTCAAAGAGATCGTATTGAGTCAAATCCTCCTAATAGAATTAGACTTAATTCATTGCGATTATCACCGGTTGAACTTCCGTATGTGCCGATTCTTTTGCATGATACATTTCTAAAAGCGCTCTGGGATACAGGTGCGGAAAAGTCGTTTATTTCAGAAAAAACGTACCGGTCATATTTTTCTTTCTGTCCTATTAAAAAATCGTTAGCTGAAGTAGTTACAGCTCAAGGGTCACAGTGCAGAAATTTAGGCACAGTTGAGTTGAGAATTAAAATAAGAGAATTTTCGAAGTTATGGAAATTTCATGTGATTGCTGAGATGCAATATCCATGCATCCTAGGTATTGATTTCATGTCACATGCGAAGATTAGTTTTGATTTCCTGTCTAAATCGTTAATCATTCCGGATTCGCAAACGGAAAAAGTGGCAATTTCGGACGAACCGGTTCAAATAGATTTATCTAACACTAAGTTAAATTCAAAACAAAAGCAGGAATTGCAGATTTTGTTTAAAGAATTTAATGGGTTGTTTTCGCTTAAGCCTGGTCTGACACATGTATTTTGTCATGAAATTGACACGGGTGATAGTCCTCCTGTTTTTTCGAGACCTTATCGCTATGACAGGGTCAAACAGGGTATAATCGACTACCATGTTCAGAAGATGTTGGGTGATGGAACAATAGTTCCAACAACATCGCCCTACGCGTCTCCAGTTGTTTTATGTCGGAAGAAAAACGGGTTGCCGTTAGATGACCCAGAAGCTTATAGGTTTGCAATAGATTATAGGAAGTTAAATGCGGTCACGAGATATCCGCGATATCCGCTACCAATAATTGATGATTTGATCACTAATATTCCGCACACCGAAATTATGACATCACTTGATTTGCGCAGCGGATACTTTCAGATGGCAGTAGACCCCAAGGATGTGCATAAGACGGCGTTTGTTACAAAAAATGGTACTTTTGCATTTACTCGCATGCCATTTGGCCTTTCGGGGCAGCTCCAAATTTTCAAAGGGCCATAGAGATGATCCTCAGGCCAGTCCTCGGCGTTTTGCCCACTGTTATATGGATGACGTTATCATCTCGTCTCCATCTTTTGAAAGCCATGTAGAACACTTACGGGAAGTATTCAGATTATTGCAGGAGGCTGGTTTGACGTTGAATCGCGAGAAATGTCATTTCGCGAGGGAACAATTACGTTATTTGGGTTTAGTTATTAATAAAGAAGGAGTTAAAACAGATGAGGAAAAAGTAAAAGCAATTATTGAAATGAAGCCTCCGAAAACGGCAAAACAAATAGCAAAATTTTTAGGAATGACGGGTTGGTATCAAAAGTTTATTAAGAACTACGCAGACATGTGTGAACCCTTATATAATTTAAAACGAAAAAACTCTAAGTTCTATTGGTTGGAATCAGCGCAGGAAGCCTTTGATCGTATTAAGAAAGCACTCACAGAAGCTCCAGTGTTACAATTACCAGATTTTTCCAAGCCTTTTGAACTCTATACGGATGCGAGCTCCGTGGAGGTAGGAGCAGTATTGACACAGAATAATAGGCCTATAGCGTTTGCATCGAGAACTTTAAACCGAGCAGAAAGGAATTATAGTGTGACGGAACGTGAATGTTTAGCTGTCATATGGGCATTAAATAAATATCGCACGTATTTCGGATCCTTGCCGGTTAAAGTGCTAACAGACCATGCTGCACTTACCAAATTAACGAACGGAAAGAATTTGTCATCTAGAATGATAAGGTGGACGCTTAAGTTGGCAAATTTTAATGTAGAATGGGAACATCGCCCAGGTACGCAAAATTTAGTGGCTGATATGTTGTCTAGAAACCCGTTAGAAAGTAATGAAGAACCAAAGGTGTCTTGTGTGGTGATTAGATCGTTAGTATTATCGTCTAGAGAACAGTTGAGAGAGGAACAGAGAAATGACCCGGAGCTAGGGCACATAATGAGGTTTTTGGAAAATCCGGACGATAGTTCTGTTAATGAATCGATCTGCAGAAATTGGTCCAATGACTTTAAAATCGTTGACGGTTTGCTATATTATGCAAAATATACAACCACACTAGGTGAATTAAGGGTATTTATACCTAAAACATTACGTAAAGATGTTATGCGAGAATTTCATGACTCGCCTATGGCAGGTCATTTAGGCAAAAAGAAAACCTACTTAAAATTAAAGGACGCGTGTTATTTCCCGTACATGAGGAAATACATTTATAAATATGTAGCAACCTGTGACCAATGCCAAAAAATTAATTATAAAAACGGATTACCAGCTGGTCAATTAATTTCCATAATACCGAATTTTCCGAATGAAATCGTGTCTTTAGATTTGTTAGGCCCATACCCTGCAACTAGTCCAGAACGCTATAGATTTATTTAGTAATTACAGATAATTTTTCTAAATGGGTTGAAATAGTTCCCTTAAGGAAAGCTTCGGCTAAAGCAATCGCCAATGCATTTTTTGAGAATTATATTGCGCGTTATGGAGCTCCTGCAAAGTTAATTACCGATAATGGCCCCCAAATGATATCCGAAGTTTTTGAGCAAGTATGTCGCAGATTGCACATAAAACACGTTAAAACTGTGGTATATCGTCCACAAGCTAATCAAACAGAAAGAGTTAATCGCACTCTTTTAAAAATGATTTCGAGTTTTGTCGCGGATAATCACACTAACTGGGATCAATTTCTGCAAGAGTTCGGTTATGCGATTAGGACAGCAGTACATGAGACAACGGGTAAAACACCGGCGGAATTATTTTTAGGTCGAAATTTAATCACCCCTTTTCAGAATTTAGTTATGGTAACTGATGGATCAGATTTAGTTTGTAAGAACATAGAAAGGTTGTTTGAGGAGGCTAGAGTTCATACAAAGCGCCAGCAAGAGAAGTGGGCGAAATATTATAATAAAAAGAGGCGTGAAAATAATGTGAAAGTTGGTGATCTAGTATTAGTTCAAACTCACCCGTTAAGTTCAAAATGTAAAAAATAGTAGGTAAATTTATGCCAAAGTTTGAGGGCCCATATAAAGTTCAGAGTGTAAAAAATAATAATAATTTAGTAATATTAAAATTTGGTAAAAGAATAACGGTTAATGTGGACCAGGTGAGAATTTACTATCAAAGAGAAGACAGTGTTGCCGAGTCGGAAAGTGACAATAGTAGTGATCATGGTGCAGTGACATCAGTCAGGTCAGATGATGCGCAGTCGTCATTGGTGCAATCGGAGAATGATGGGGTTGTCGTAAAGGATCGAAATCAGGAAATGTAAATGGTAGTAGAGATATAGTTGCGAATAGACGTGATGGAGTGGAGGTGAGAAAAAAACGTGGACGGCCGGAATCTGCTGTTTCTTCGGGGGGTGGCATGTATAATTTTAGGAAAAAAAGACAGTTTTGGACTGAGAGACAGAAAAAAGGAAGGCCAGAATCTTGGAATGAAAACGTACAAAAGAAGAGACCAGAGGCCCACGTAGATCGCGAAAAAAGAAAGATTTCCTCGTCAATGCCGTCTCGTCCCTCCAGAAAGCGGTATAGAAAGGTGGAAGAAAATAGTTCTGAAAGAGCAGTTCCAGGACCATCCCACAGATTCAAGCACAACAGACCTCATCAGGAAAGGAGCTGTCCATACAATCTTCGGAGCCGACGTCGAGTGGACAACAGCCAAGTTCCAGTTCTCACAATAGAAACAACGCCTCAGCAGGAGCATATCAACTTCAACGGACTCGATGGAAGAGGAGACCCAGAAGGTTGGAGCGCAGAGTGGACAACCCTAGGACAAGATCATCCAGCACAGAGGCCATGGTTGGAGACAAAGCCTATGCAGATTGGATCTAAAGACTAGCCAGGTTGTATAATTCTAATTTGTTTATTTTTCCTCTGACAGACAGTTCGGAGTATTTTCCATGTGAGCTAGTCTAATTTTTTTTGTAAAGTTAACGTACAAAAGTGTCACTGAGTTGTGTGCATTTTCATATCGGTTGAAAAGACTTTTGTATTTAATTTTTTTCCAAATTGTGGAAAAACATTTGTTGAATTGCAATTGTTTTGCTACACATTAAAAACGAGGCTTTATATGTGAGATACTTGTATTGTTTGTTGTAATATATTCTATGTAAAAATGTATATATTTTTGTGTGTAATTATTAAGGTGTATAAGTAGTGTCTGGTTTCTGGGCGCGGCGTAATTAGGAATACTAACAAAAAACATTAACAGCGCAGTGCGATTGATTGGGAATTTTTGAAAATGAAACCAGATAAGGGTTATTTTGTTATTAAACTATATATATATAATATAATGTATGCCATATCTTATGTCAATAAGGAAGTTGTATAAAAGTTCTGTGCATTTAATGTCATGTTTTAGAAAAATTGACAAGGTTTCCTTTCAGGGCAGCAGTCCCTGAACATAGTGATGCGATGAAAACTTTGATGTCGTGAGAAGATATGAATGTAAAATTTTATTTATATTAGCCCTTAAGTAAAGTGCATGATCAGGGGTTTTTCCTTGGAAGGTTTTCCCCTGATCTTCGCCCGAATGGGATGCACTGTAGGGATGATAAATATGTAAAAGAGCAATAAATTGGAGTGGAGTACCCCTTTTGAATAGTCATTTCTGTGTGTTAGTTTAATTAAAGTTTCTAACTTAGAGGGTTAAAACTTTCTACAAGTTCAGAATTTTCAGGCATTATAAAGTTCGTGAGTTAACTTTCTACAAGTTCAGAATTTTCAGGCATTATAAAGTTCGTGAGTTAACTTTTTACAAGTTCAGTATTTTTAGGCATTCTAGAGTAGTTAAAATTTTGTGCAAGTTCAGTGTTTTTCAGATGTTAGGTAAATTAAGCGAGTTCTTGCAGGTCGTTTAGACCTTCAATAAGTCACGCTTTTTTTCTCGGAGCGGGGTTGTGACGGGTGCTTACGCGTTTCACTAACCTTCTCTCATAAACTTTTAAATTGTATTTATTTTAACCAATCCCCGCTGAGAGCTGAAAGTGTGACTTATGCAAATAAAGTAGTTTCGGGTTTAGCGAGTTCGAAAGAGATATAAAAGGGAGAAATGAAATGAAGAGATGAGGATGACTACGTGTTTGATAGAGGAGTAAACTACGTGATTGATTAAGAAGGTGATTCTAGGAGTTAGTTTATCTAAGTGAAGTTTGTTAGCGGAAGGAAGATTATTGAAAAAGATTCATTAATTCGGTTCGGACGTAAGTGAAGATATCCTGGATTGAAGCCACTTCATAAGTTCTACAAATATTCAAGTTTCCTTCTGAAGGAGATATCAGGTCTGTGATTTTTATAGATTAGATTTAAATGCGTAGTTTGATTGTATATGTTATTCCCTCGTGGTATCAGTTAGTATTCCGTCGTTCATAATTGAATTCTGATCGTACTCCACTATAATTTGTTGTTCTTAAAATTTGATTAATATTTGTGTATTTCTATCGTAAGGAATAATAAATAGTGATTTATTATTTGCGTAGTCATTAATTATGAATCCGACATATCCAAACATAGATAATGTGCAAAGGGGAATTAATAACCCTAGGGGTAGTGAGAGACTACGACAAGGTTATTAGTACAGTGTGTCTTTAGGAGATGCAGAGTGAGAGTTTGTCCATGGTACTGAACTACTCTTCATTCAGAATTTGGTAGTGGTGAAGGTGAGAATTTTTCACTGAAGGCAAGAATATATATTCTTGAAAATATTGGATAAAGAATAGGGATTTACAAGGCAATGTACAATGTGTTGCCTAAGAAAAAGGAAAATGGATAGATAATCCAAAGAAGACGATATTATCCCTATCCCCATTGGAATATAAGACTTAGTGTTACACTATTCTTCATATTGTGTGTGCATATCACACATGAAATCCTATCAATCGTATGAAAAAGAGGTATGAACATGAATTTTTTGGTAAGTGGAAGAAAAATATATTTTAAGATGTATGTGAAATATTCTTCATAGTACGCAGAATGTACTTATTAAAAGCAAACATTTAAGGGTTTTTGTGTTCAAAAATTATAAAATAAAAAAGGTGAGTAAAATTTTAAACCGGAGATTAAAATAAAAATTTTCCATTTTCGTGCGTTCTGTTAATTATTATGCTTAGTTACATGCAGTTAAAAAATGGACTTTTTTTGGGAAAATTTTGGTCAAAAAAATTGACCGCTTAAGAGGTTAATCTATGAAGCTCAGACAAAAAATAATTATAGAATCGGAAAGATCATTTATTTCGTCCCGATACGGTATAATGTTTTTTACAAAATAATATTTGTATTTCTTACGATTTTTTTAAATAAGTTCAAAATCGATGCGTTTTTATGAAAATAATGTCTAAATCGTCGCGCATGAATTTTTTTTGTTTAAATGAATCGACATTCCGTACTAAAACAGCTCATGATTTGCTCTTTTAGAATCAGTCATTTAAAAAATAAAATGTCGAAATTTTTTTTTTGCGATCTTTCAAAAAATAC
>BMAO01010933.1:0-85633 GCA_019973975.1 Trichonephila clavata
GATTTCGTCAACTTTCAACGATAAATAACACTTCGAACTTTATAGCACACATATTTAAAGTACATTTGATTCGTATCTTCAGCGGCGCAACTAGCGCCATACTTATGTGTCTAACGTGTACTTGAATCATTATCTTTCAGATATATGCTACCTAATACAAATTCGTTGATATAGCACAACTCCTTCTTATGATGGACTTATTTCTATCAGTGAATTTTACTAATGAAGATAAATAAAAATTTTGAAATTATGTGATGGGCTGATATGTCTGTCTAAAGCAAACTATTTTAAGGCCTTAAAAGCAGGATAAAGATTAATAAAAGTGGCCCTGGTTGAAATCTGATAAAATGAATGAGAAAAAGGTTTCAATAGTTTGAAATAGATGAACCAATATGCAAGTTCCCTAATGACTATGATTTGGAATACCATATTCCAGAGAATAAATCCTACTAGAAATCCTTTTAATAAGTCGAGTGTGAATTATTGAAAGGATCTAGTCTATTAAAATATCTAGAAAATTATATCCAAAATTTCAGAAATGAATTTGGAAATGGAACAAGGAGCAATTCGTTGATTTATCAGGGCTCGTTTGGAAGAGGAAGTTGTGGACAAGATCACAGGCAGCAAATGAGAACAATTATTTTCAGTGAAAGTAAAGAAGTCAATTATGAATTTTTGAAAGAAGGGGAAATTTCATAATGAATTCATTTTGTGCCGTATGCTATAGGGCAAGAGCAAAACTATCCCGAATAGCTGAGATTTATGAAACTGTTATAGAACCCTTAAGTGTATTTTTTGACGAGAAATTATTACCTGGAATAATTAAGAAAACCACACAAAGACTAAAGGAAAATTACAAAGACGATATTGAATCTTTTAATTTTGAAGATATGAGTTTGATCAGTTGTGACGGGTCCTATCCCGGACTTTTATTTAATCCTCTGCAGGAAAATATTTCTGAACTGTCATTATGTTTATAAAAGATTGTTTCCCATGAAGAAATCTTGATTTATGTAAATATGAGGGCTATTTAAACTCTAGCAAAGTGAATGTAGGAGTTAGTAGTTTGGTTGCTACTCAAGTTTGATTATTGAAGTTACTATAGGAAGGCTTCTTTGGAGTTCTTGAAAAGATGTTTTAGTCTAGGATAACCAGTTGACCCAGGCGCGACCTGACGAGTGCAGCAGCATCGATCACACGCAGTTGAGTGCATATTTATTTGTTTTAGAATTAGACAACGATTAAATTTGACTGCTCCCTCGGTTTATAACATTACTTGGGCCGTGGTAGTCAGGTTAGAGTGATCTCCAGACTGAAGGTTTGCCCGATGCCCGATGCCACTGAATGCCCGCTGAGTACAAAACGGAGAACGTACTATTAAATAGCCATCATGTGGGTCCGAACGGTGTCGCCATCTATCGTGTTGCGGGAGCAAACACCATCTTCTTGAGGGCTCAAGGTTTAGCACAACAGGCGTAAAATTCTGTACTCTTAGCCGCGATGAATTTCTGTACCTGATCCATGCGTTACTGTCGGTCAGGTGGCATAAGCAACAACAACAACAACACAACATAACATTGCTTGATAATAGTAAATTGATAGATCAATAACTTAGTTATTTTTATAAATGACGGATCATTGGTGTCCAAAACTCACATGCGACCAAAGGGGAGACACAGTTTTTAAATTCTTTGAAAGAAAACAAAGATATTAGAAGACTCCACTAGAAATTTATCGAGTTGCAAGAGAAATCTTATCGTACAAATACTTTTGAAAATATTTTTAGAATACTGTACTGATTAATCAAGTGAGAGATCGTTAAATTTTAAAGCGTGTTAAAAATATTTAAGAAGTACTATGGAGAGAAGACAATATAGAACAACATGTTCTATTATATAGAAATAAGATGATTTGGATAAAGAGATACGGCAAAATAATTGATGAATTTACAAAGAGAAATCAAGACGTAAAGTTGAATAGCAAAATTGTGTTTTAAAAGGTTTTTAATTTGATAAATGCTAGCAGGTTTTTCTTGCCGTTGAGTTTTATTACAACAATACATTTTATTTTGAGAATTTACATCACAGAATCTTAACTATTTTAGTTTTTCCCAAAGGTTTGAGGCCATGGACCGCAAACTTTTACTGCCAGGATTCAACAACTCTAATAATTCTTTGACCCTACCATACAAGTAATAAGTATGATTTCGCCATTGTTAAAAAATTAAAAACTATTTAAGAAATAGGAGATTATTAATTTAACCATAAAAACTTTCAACTTAATTTAGAATCCATTATAACTACAAATTTAGTGAGTGGTTATTTAAATTGGTAATCACTTTAAATAATCATCAGAGTTTTGTACATTAGTAATTAAAAGATTACGGAGATGTAGACATTTTATTATTATTAATTACTATTTTTGTTAGATTATTATTTATGTATCCAAAATTTAATGTTACTAAGAGATAATTGTTCCCAATCAAAGTGCACAGCAACTTGTAATGAACACTGGTTTGAATACATAATTATTAAAATATCTAAAAAGCACATTTATCTTTTTCCCTTAACATTATGAAGCATGATATATCCCCGAAAACAAAATTTGACCATAAATTTTTGTTGCAGAACACGCATTGAGGTTTATTTTCAAGAGATATTTATTTACACGGTATGTTCAGATCGCATTGGATTTACATATTCATGCACACAATTTGCATTTATTTAAATACAGTCAGGCCTTTATTTTCTAAAATACGTCAAGAAACTCCAATGCTAATTTGGTGTTGATGCTATGAACTTTGGTGATTATTCAACTCTGTTTCACTGTTACGGTGATTGCTGAAATGTTGCATTGTGTAGGTTCGTTGGTACATATACATTTACAGATGATGTAGTGCCACGCACAAGGAGGAGGGTCCCCGGGTCTGCACAGCAGGAGGTGATGGTCTGGACCCCCGTCCAATACCTCCCCACTGTTTTTTTGTTTCTGACAGTTAACCAAATCAAAGGACTATGTTTGGTGGCGTATTGGGGTATGATACGAGATGATGAACTTTCGACTTTGGACCTCCCCTCCCCCTTGTCAAATTCCTATGTGCGCCTCTAAGATTATGTCTTCCAACTCAGGAAATAATGATTACCGAAACTTTATCTAGACTTTCGCTTCTTAATATTTTCTTCGTCCACTTAACGTTGTAGACAGAGATATGTGCAAAAAGGTCATCAAATTTTCTGCACCTTCAAACATTGTCACTGGTAATCTGGCAACATTTAATTTTGCCAAGAGCAAAGTACATGGGTACAACAGTGCCAGTTTATCCATTGAGTGCTTAGGGTGGGCGCCCAGGGGCCCGGACAAGTTGGACTTAACCAGATTTTCTGATTATAAATTTCGATTTTCCAGTGCTAAGGGAGCTTGTAGATCTTCTGCGCCCAGGGTCCAAAAGGAGCTTAAATTGGCACTGGGGTGCAGCAAAAATGTAGACGTGACACGTTTCAACATAAGTAACAAAAGTCCCAACCAAGTGTCACCTTTCAAATCCATTCTTCTAAGTACTCATATTTCAAACTCTAGAAACTCAAATGAGACGTACCATGCGAAAACATCATTCTACCCAGTCCTACGCTGGGTCTTTGTTTAATATGTCCATTGGGGCTCTACGGCACCTACCACTCAAACCCGTAACACAATATGTGAAACAAAAGTGAGGCTCGGACCCAATGGCGTATACATTCCTTTCTTATATGGAGGGGGTTACATTCTAAAAAAAACGTGGTTGAAAGCACCGAAGGGGAATCTCTATGGCAAAAATTTGTTGGTTACAGGGGGTGGAGGTTTGAAACCCTCCCCTGCTTATGCCATTGGTCTGATAAACAGTCACATTTCTTTTGGTCGTTATTAAAGCTTTAATTCGCATATACATGCATGCCGTAAATTGTTTTGCACATTCTTTTATCTAGAGATTGTGTAATGCCATAAAATTATTATGTTTTTCATTAGTTGCTGTTTAATTTTCATTGTTACTTTCCCAATGTTATGCTTTGTGATTTGCCATAAATTTTCAATATAATTCAGATTACGTTAATTATTTAGGCAAAGCTGTGACATTATTGTTTTCTAAAAGCGTTGTCACGTGGTTTACAAGGAACTGAATCATACATAAAACCAAATCTCCATTTGGGAGTCATTTTTGATTATAGGGCATCCAATGAATTCGCAATACTTCTTTACACTACATGGTTCCTTGCAATGTGTGAAGGCATCCAGCTCCCTTGGTACTAATTACACCGTAACTCTGACGGGACTTTATCTTTTTGACAATACAGTCAGTGTGAAATTTTCCCCAGGTGTCGTATTTGCCAGAATTTCAAACGTGGGCTTGTCTGCGAAACACCCCTGAAATTTAAATAGTTAAACTGTTAAGGCTAGAAAAAAAGATATAAAACAAATAAAATTACCTGTATGCTTTTCATAATTTTCTAGTCCTCATCCATCATGTAGTGATATTCATGATTTTAGGTAAGTCGCTTTTCCTTCTTTGACTCAGTAAGTTTCGACAAGAACCCTGGCAATTTCTTCTGCTAGCCATCTTTGGAGGGTTCCTCTTCAAATAGCAATCACAGGTTTTAAACTAATTGGGGGTAGTCTTGTAGCGCTCTTTTTTAAATGACTATTCTCTTATTTATTGTGCCAGAATGAGGAATTGTTATCTTTCTCTGCCCCAATTTTCTTTTCGTTTTGAAGAAAGCGCATCCCATTCTTATCCAAACTAATCTTTATTTTGTTAACAACTCATTTGGAAACACCTGAAATATCTGATCTTCCTTTGGTAATGATTTATTAGCAAGAGAAGTGTTTTCATCTTGGGTTTTTAACATAAAGAAAGATTTGAAACTCGACCCATAACTGTAGAACAATAAAATTAGGATATTCTGAGAGATAAAGTTAAAGTCTCTCTTCGCAATGGAAGATTCTTATTGACTAATTGTTGCAGTATTAGCTCAATGTGAGTTTGCACGTAGAAGTTATAGAATGGTTGAAGGGAAATTCCACGACAATCTCTGTAATACTTCAAATATTGATACTGAAACCTAAAAAACATAATTTCAAATAAATAGGCTCCCAACACTAAAAATGAATAAGCATTTAAACAAAATAAATTAATTTAGATAAAAAATACAGTCTCGCAAATTTGAAAAACTTAACGAATTCCTCAAATGGTCAAATTATGAAAATATATGAATGCCCATATTTACTTGGCTAATATTTTAAAGAAAAATTTTCTTTTTTAAAATTCTCTCCTGCATTTTCCATTGCTTACGGTTGCTTTCAAGCAGACTGGAAAACGCTTTTTAAAAAAAAAAAAAAATCATTTTATACATTTTTATTGTTTGTTTTCAGTTATAAATGATTCAATTTTCAAATTAATTGTTAATTTTAATTTTTTATTACTTTACATACCTTAAAGAAGATAACTGTCTTTTTAACTACAGATTGCGGGGCTTTATATTTTTAAATATTAATCTTAGTTTTAACTTAAAAATAATGAAATTGTATTCTCTTTTGTCTTTGCTCAATAAAATAAGAAAACAAAGAAGACAATTATATATGTAGCCTTTTAGAACAATGTTTAGGCAGCAGTATTTAAGTCTTATCACACGTATACGTATTCGAAGCAATTTTTCTTTCAAGCATTCCTTTTGAGTGATTTCCACCCAGTTGCCATGGCAACGTCATCGAACAATTTTTCCTAGTGAGCTGAAAGAAATGCTTGAAATTTAGGTTGCTCCAAATTCCATGTAATGGGGTTTTTCATCTTTACGTCATAAACGCTGGCGATAAAGATGGCAGCCTCGGCTTCGCCAAACACATCGTAAATAATATATAGTAATATTTTAGTGGCGCGTAATATTTTAAATAGAATGGCGCTTCATTTCTGCTTACGACCGTCAACAAAAGTTCTAGAGGAATAATTGAAATAATATTGAGCGTTCGTTTTCCGAAGCAGAAAAATCGGCGAGTAATTTTTCAATGTGCAATTTTTTATGGTGCAGCTGACATCAGAGCGTAGTGTTTCGCTTACGGCGACTTTCACCCTCACAGCTTATAGAATTTTTTTCCAAAACGGTTATTCGAGACTGGCGTGTGTGATACGGCCTTTAGTCTTATTCCTTTAGAGTTTGCTGTTTATATTTTCATTTTTATTTGCTACTGCTCTATTTTGAGATGTATTATCTTGCTATATAGCTACATATTGTTTAACATAAAATTGATTAATTTCAATTTAGAATATTTGTGTACATATATGTATTTCAACACACACACATAATAGGCACAAAATAAAAATAAATAAGAATTTTGGCTGAGTGTTTTTTCCACTGTATGATGTGGCTATGGTAACCGAGTGGTCACGAGTTCGAGACCAAGTGCCACTGAAGAACCATCATGTAGAGGGGGGAATGCACATTAAATATGTCGATTTTCAAAGTGTTCCCCTTGGCGTGATGTAGAAGTTTGGAGAGGGGATGGTAGCTTAAGTGTCATTCGCATCATTTAACCATGCTTCAAAATCATAAAGACCGTCACCGATAACCCTCCTGTTACTTCAGAATGCTTCTTAAAATTTGAAACAAATGCACTTCTTAACTTATTTTAGTATCCTGACTATTCTTTCCGAATATTTCATTCATCTTTGAGATATTCACAACAGCTTAGAAAAGTACTTTAATTTTCAAATAGTCTTTTTTCTTATCAAGGAAATCTACCATCCCTCCTTTATTGAACTAAATTTTTTAAGAAACATTTTGTGTCCATTTAATTTTTACAATTAGGAATATTTTATTTGCAACCATTTTATCCACGCCAACTCTTCTAAAGATTTTTTTTTTTTGCTAAACGTGAGTAAAGTTGCAAAAAGTGACTAACAATTTTAGTGATGCGGATTTAAGATTGTACTCGATTATATTGAAAATGCAGTTGTTTGCTTACATATGATACATATTATAAATGCATAAACTATTCCGATATATAATCGCTGATCAGATACGGGTATGAGAAACATGTAGATTTTCAAGTTCCTGTGACAAAAAAAGATAAAGCAATCACACATGCAGATTCACTTTACCTACAAATATTAATGAAAGAGGGAAAAGTGCTTTTTTTTTAATTTCATTGCTTTCATTTACTGCCAATGATTCCGTAGGAGAAATGTAAAAAGAAACCTGCTTAGAATGGCTAATATAAGGAAAATGTACAAAGTTATTTTTACCCGCGATCGTGTGTGTGATCCAGTGACAAGTAAAAAAACTTCCACTACGACTACATAGAGTAGGGGAATGGGGAAATCAAAGTAATCATGAAAACAACAAGCTGAGCTTCGCACGGGGCAATTATTTTGTAAGGGAATGACAAATGAATTTCAAAAGAATCTAACCAAACTATAGGATTACTATGGATTTTTGTTTCACATAGATTTATGTTACATTTTTACTATGGTATCAACTATTCCAGTCGCTGGAACATTTTCTCTTAGCAATCCAAATGAAGATTCGAAGGAAAGAATATTGTTTACCCTTCAAGTTGCGGTGAAACAGGTAAGAAAAATTATTTTAAAAAATAATAAACATATTTTTGTAAATTTCATGCATATCAGAAAGTGCTTGGCTCAAATTCGGGAACTTTTAATGTTTTTGAGGGTACACTTTTATCTTAATGAACTACGATAACTACGCATGCAAACTTTGTTTGTAATTTTCTTAATTGTTTTGCATATCGCATTATTTTAAAGATTTCAGTCTGAATGTCGATAAACATATTACCTTCTCCTCTAAGTGTATTAACAATTTCACTGAAATCTTAATATTCTATTATATATACTTTTATTTCTCGAAATATATAATCGGAAAGAAATAGAATTTAAATACTTTAGTTCATCTGTTAAATTTAATTTAATTCATGATTATGGAAAAAATTATTCATAAATATTGACAAGCTAATTTTTATCAAATTAAATTGTTTGTGTTACTTATATTTTTTTAAATATTGATTTTTTGTAATTCATTCTATTGCCAAATCATGTTTATGGCATTTTTAGAATACATCTTTTATGAAAAATGTATATTTGATTTTTTGTTGGTAAAAATAATTACAGTTGAATTAACATTTTGCTTGTGAAACAAGATACTCTTCTACATACTCATTTTCTAATTATTGATTTTTTGACAAAGAAATTTATTAAAAATATTAAATTGTATAAATATTCATTTCTCCCTATTCCTGTTGTTAATTATTTAATTTGATTTTAATTTTATACAAACACTTATTCAACCTATTTAGCAAATTGGTATAAAATTTGTTACTTTCTTCATTTTTCTTCATAAATTTGTTATATTTTCTTCATTTAAAAAAACAAACAAAAAAACTAGCAGTCTTTTACACTAATTTGTAGATGAAAAATTCTTCATGTTTATGAAAAAAGCGCATATTATTATTGCTTTGATTACTTTTTAGAAATAGTTTTCATCTTTTAAAGGGACAAAGCATGAATCAATTGACAAAAATCAATCAAAAAATGGAATCTAATTTTTTTTCTACCTTTAAATTATTTTTTTTACATGCTTTTCTATAATCTTACAAAATTTCAAAGCTGTAAGTTTAAAAAATGTAGAGTTAACTGAAATGTTCTTAATTATTCTCATCCCAATGGCAAATCCAAATTTTAAATTGACTAATCTCCCCCAGAAAGATAAAATAACCAGTTTGTCTTCATTTAAAATGCTAAGGCCTTTTTTTTTCTGTTGTTCCAAATGCTTTAATATTTTTTCTAACTACTGTTACAAAAATACATGTAACAAAAGTTGATATGCATTTTAGAATCAAAGCAATATTTATTTTTTTTAAATTACTAAATTTAGAATTTATATATATTTTTTAAGGAATTTTCAATAAGCATTCTTAAAAAAAAGTATTGTACGAATACCAAACATACCATCACAAAACCCAAACCAACTTTTGTTATGTATAGTTTGGCATACTGGTAAATCAAATTTCATGTATCTGTGTCAATTTTTGTAAGAGGAGTAGCATTTTAAAATCATTTCATAATTATTAAGTTTTTTCCTTAAAAAAATTAATGAAATTTTAAGCACAAAATCTGTTTTACATAATACATATACATAGGAGCAATGAAATTTTTTTTCAAAATTGTTAAATTAAAAAATTTTGTGTAAATCATACCATGTTCCCTTAAAGACAAAATAAAATCTTAAAATAGTACCTAATTTAATAAAATGCTTACATTTTAAATCGAATTGGTTTTTTTACCACTAATTTATGCATGGATTTTTTTTTATGTAATTAAATTTAATTAGAAAACAAAATTTAATGTGAAAAACTAAAATTGTAGGTATAAAATGCATTTTATCTCTTATTATATAATAAATAATTAATTATTCTGATACTCTTGCATTTTGTATATGTCCTGTGATTCTTGTATTTCAGTTTTTGGATTCTTACATTTTGTATGCTTTTTTTTAATAATTTATCTAACAAGACTATATCATATGTATCAAATAATGACTTATTTTCTAGAAATGGGTTCAACTGTAATCTATCATAATTGTTAGTGTTAAATGTTTGAAAGATGTTTCTGAATGAATCTAAATGGGTTATTTGTAGTGTTTAGCATGTGTATGATTTTGATCACTATCCTAATCTAATCCTATATTTTTCTTAGATCTTAGATCAGGTTTTTTAAAATCGGGATATTTTCTTTTGCTTGGAAGACTGCATCAAGACATTTTACATTTTGGGGACTTAACATTTTAATTATACCTTTAAATGAAATGAATACTCGTGCATCTCTCAGTGTTTAAAGAAAATTGTTAAATTAGTTTTTAATATTATTAATCAAGTCATATATATGTGTCACCATATTCTGAATTGTGTTCAAATTTGAGTTTTTTATCTATCTAACTACACATTATATATTAAGTTAAGATATCTTCTATTAACTTTTCATAAAAATTTTATTTTCCCTGTTTCCCTTATTTTCCCACTGTACAATTCAATTAACAAAAATCACAGTCAAAAAATCAAATTTAATTTTTTTATCCTAAATTATTATTATTTTTTTTATTTCTAATGGGCTGCGGATTGGTATTTTACCATTGAAGATGTAGTACACTCCCCAAAAACTGATATCTCTCTTTAGTGTGGCACCATGTAGATGGATACCAATTGCTGCATGTAGTTTTGATGTCCAGTTTCCTCCACAGAGGGAGCCACCCGAGCTCTGACAATACAAAACAGTTCTTAATGTTTTTAATTTTGCTGTGAGCACCCAAGGCACTCAAGGGTCTTTTACATGTCGCATAATCGTGCGACCTGGCCGCTGTCGATTTTCTGCATCATGAAAATCCACCCAACTTGGGCCAGGGTCGAACCCGCAACCTTGGGTACAGAAGGCCAGCGACAAACCAACCACGCCACCCAGCTGGCTTATTTTTTATAAAATTTCCTATAATCTCACAAAACTTGAAAGTTCAATATTTAAAAACCCCAGAGTTATGATAAATTTTATGTTTTTTATTCACATCCCAGTTGCAAATAGAAACTTTTAAATTGATTGATCTCTGCTTCTTTCCAAGCACTACAGCCAGTTACTGGCCAAGGCTGTCTCAGTCAGCTTACACCATCTTGATCTATTTAGTGCTATATTTTTGCATCAGTTAACACCCAAGTCCTTCAAACACTTTTCTACTTAATCCATTTACCTTGTTCTTAGTCTTCCTCTTTTCCTTTTCCGCTCTGGAGTTTGGAAAGTTATTTTCTTAACAGGATTTTATGGCTATATCAAAATACATGTCCCAGCCACCTTATTTGGGAAGCCTTGATCACTTTGACTATGTTGGGTTCTCTGTATTTCAATTGAAGTTCAAATTTGTATAATATTCTCCAGATTCCATTTTCTCGAACTCCACCAAAAAGGTTTTGTAACATTTTCTTGTGAAAGTTGTAAATCTCTCTTCATCTTCTTAGTTAATTGTCCAGCATTCGCTGCTGTAAAAAACAATTGGTTGCACTAAAGTCTTGTATGACTGAATTTTTGTTTTGCTAATGTATTTAGATTTAAACTGCCTTCACAGTCCGAGATAGCATCTGTTAGACATCTTGATTCTATTTTTGATTTTAATTTTTATGTCATTACTATTATTTACAATTGCCCCTAAGTATTTAAATTGAGTTACTTGTTCAAACTCATATTCATTAATTTTTAGTGGTTGTAGATTTGAGATTCTGTTTGTTATTGCCATGAATTTAGTTTTTTCTTTGTTGACCATCAATCCTATGTTTTTTGCTGCTGTTTTGAGTGTACTGAAAACCTCTACTATAGCTGCCTTAGTTCTTTCCACAATATCAATATTGTCTGCAAGTGCTGACAGTTGTATGAATTTAACAAAAATTGCTTTCAAAGTTTGTATACCAGAGTCTCGAATTGCCTTCTCTAGTGCTATATTGCTCAGATGACACGACAGAGAGTCTGTGTTCTTTTTCCTGTTTCAGTTCCTTTTCAGTATAGAATGTTTCCGATAATTCTGATCCCATCTTTACTCTACATTTTATTCTGTTGAGTGTCATTCTTATCAGGTTAACTAATTTTTTAGGGATTCCCAATTCCAACATTGCCTGATATAATTTTTCTCTAATGATGCTATCATAAGCTGTTCTAAAGTCAATAAAAAGATAAGTATCTATATTATATTCTCTGGTTTTTTCAAGTGCTTTTCTGATGCTATGTATTTGATCTGTAGTTGGTCTTTTTGAAATTCACACTGGTATTCCCCAATTACTCTGCTAGTATAAGTAACAAGTGGTTCTGCCAGGATGTCTGAGAATATCTTGTATGATGTATTCTAGAGAGTAATTCCTCTATAAGCCTTACAGTCTGGTTTGTCTCCTTTCTTGTTTTTTGAATAAATGGATCCAACTTTCCATTCAAAGAGCATTTTTTCCTCGGTCCAAACACTAGTGACAATAGCGTGTATTTCCTTGATGAGTTTTGGCTTCTTTAATTCAGGAGCTTGGCTTTGGTACTATCCGGTCCTACCAAACTATTATTATTTTGTTTATTTTCTGATCTTTCAACTTCATTTATGGAAGGTGCCTCTATTATTTTGTCTTGTTGCTCTATTTTTTCTCATCTTGATTATATCTTCCTCTTTTTTTCTCATAAAGTACCTTTTCTTTCAAAAGCCATCTCCATCTTCTTAGTATTTCAGTATTATCATTTATAAGTTCCCTGCATCACAACAAGTGATTTATTTAAAAAAACAAAAAAAGAAAAACAGTTAGTCTTATTTAAAATACTAAGACTTATATTTAAATATTTTGCGTGGATCCATGCATTTTCTAAATGTGTGGATATTTTTTTTCTAACTATTGCTATTAATACAAGTATCAAAAGTTGGTATGCATTTTTGAATCAAAGTAATACTTTTTAAAAAAATTGATTGAATTTAGGATTTATACGTTTCTTAAGGAATTTTTAATTAGCATTCATAGAAAAATATGTTTTACGGATATCAATCATGTTATCACAAAACCCATTCCTGCTTTTTTTATTATACATAGTTAAACACACTCATAAATCAAATTTCATGCTTCTTTGTCAATTATTGTAAGAAAAGTTGCATTTTAAAATCACTCGGTAAATTTTTGTATTTTGCTTTAAAAAATTAGTTGATTTGCTGTTTGTAATAGTAGCTCCAAAATTGTTTAATGTAATATATATACATAAAAGACAACCAAAAAAGTTATGAAAACCATTAAATCAAAGATTTTTGTTAAATTCTACCATCTCCCCTTAACAAGGAAATGTATGTTTTTTTAAAATTTATGCTATTTTTTATGTTAATACAATTATTTTTTAAGAATTTCTAATAAGTGTAAATTTATTTTTAGATTCACCATTGCAGTTGCCTACGTAGTGAAGGTGATGGATTGACGCTTGATGTGAAAGAAGTCAGGCAGCTATGTGAAAGTCTTGACAAGACCCTTTTTCATGGGTGAGCAATTCATTGTATCAGTATATGTTTTGAATAATAAATGTACATCAGTAAAAAATTAGACAAAGCTTCAAATGTTTCAATGTTTTAAGAGCATCATTAATATATCAGGAAATTAAAACATGTCAAAAGTTTCCTTGATTTCATCCTTGTCTGAAGTACAAATTTTGTTTTATTAATGTATTTCTATATTTTTTTAGTATTTTAAATCATGTAATGTAGCTTCGTTTTGTTGTCTTGAGTAAAGCTTTTATTAAAAATTTTCATTCTTTTGAAATGTTATTTAAATACAATTTGTCATTAGAGCTGATTCAGCATCAGGATTCTTATTGTTATTTCTTTAGATTAAGAAAATACAATTTATTGTTTTATGCCATTCTTTTCAATACATTTTTATTTAAATTTTGCAATTGTAAAAATTTTGGAAATTGATTTTTTAAACATTTTTAAAACTATAGCCTAATGGATTTTTGTTAATTTTTGAATCATTATCAATCAAAATCATTATCACTTATTTTGCTACCTCATTGAGTAATATGTATTAAAATAAGTTTAAACTTTATGTACTTTTAAAAAGAGTGAAAGTCAAGCATTAATATATGAAATTATTTTTCACACATGATTGGTAAATTTATTTTTTTGAAGCAGTGTACTAAAATACTCTAGAATGATTAAATCTTACATTCTGATTAACTTTTTTTAAAAAAAATATATTACAATGTGTTGTAATAATTTGAAAATTTGGTTGAATTGTCGAATCAGCCACTTATCCCGCCAAGTGTTTTCTCGCCAAATCGATAAGTGTGCCAAATCTGGTATCCCTTTTGATTTTTGTATCAGTGAGGGAGAATTCGAATCTTGTTGTGGTAGGGTTACTACTCCAAAACACAGCAAGCAAAAACGCGGCAAATTAGCGATTTTTCAAAATTTGGCGGACCAGTGGCCGATTCGACAATTTCATCAAAAATTTTATAATTTAATAGTTTTTAAAATTGAAAATAACATTGAGCTGATGCAATATTTGATTACTGAGTAAATGTAATATTGAAAGTCATTAACTTTGAATAATTATTTAATTCGGAAAATTATTTGAAACCTCACAAACTTGTGAAGTAATTAAATTTGATACTTATGTATTAGTCTTTCATCTAGCAAAGATTTGAAGGCTTTGCATGAAAATTTTGTGAAGATTTTGCCCAATGTATAAACAAGGTTATTGCGTTTGAGCTTGCATAGGAACGATATTTCATTATTGGTTGTCAATGTTGGAATACTTGTTAGTGGTTTTTAATTTGGGGAAAATTGAAGACTTGGAATATATGTTAGTATTGTAAATTCAACCAATCATATTGAAAAACTTGAAACAATAGCATAAAAAGTAGAAAAATCTCTTTGCATATACTTGTTTATATTAATATTTTTTCTTTTTTATCTGCCAAATATATTATCTTCCTAAGTCAAAAATTCCTTATCATAGAACATTTAAAATTTTTAGCTTATTATATTTCATTACAGAATTAAAAGATAAAATTGTAACAAGTTCAATAATTTAAAATTTAGAAATAGAATACATTGTAATTATTAAGATATTAAAAATAGATTTAATTTTATACTTACTCACTTTATTTTCATTTCAGCTTTTGATATTGTATTATTTTTAGTTTTTTTATTGTCTTCATAAGTTTTTTAGCTAATATTTTCCACTCATTTGTATTTTTATTCATATTTTATTTAGCTTAAAATGCTGTGAAAAGGGTTACTGGGCCTTTGCGAAAGAATTTACGCACAGTTCTACTATACAATATTTAGAAAAGCTTAAAAATGTAAAAACAGAAATCCAGTGTGGAAGAGCATGGTTGAGCTTGGCTCTAAATGAATCTAGTTTAGAGAGTTATTTTCGATCTTTCATTCAAAATGTACAGATTTTGAAAAAACACTATCAATCATTGGCTTTATTATGTGATCAAGAAGTAAGTGGATTTCAATTGTAAGTAATTGATATAAATACCTGTTAACATAATAATTTTTATTTATTTTTTTAATATTATGAAGTTTTAGAATGTCCAATTTTGGTTGTTTGCTGTGTTTGTATTATGTAGTATTTATGTTAAATCGTGAATGTACAGTGTATAAGCATTGTTATAAACATAAAAGATTTACCAGTTTTGATAATTTAAAATTTTTCTTGTGTGTTTTAATGAGTTTATAAAAATGTCTTGTAGTAATAAAATTATGTAATTTATTATTGCCGAATATATCATTTTTATGAATTTTTATTCCTATTGTCAAGTTATAATTTTAATGTGGTTGATTTTTTAAAAATCTGCATTTTATGGCCTCAACATTGAAAATTTTATTATATTTATCTATTATTGATATAAAAGATAAATCTAAAATAAAATAGTCCTGAAATAATTATATTTCTCTAGATTTAATATTTGACTGATTTTATGGAAAATTTTTTTTAAATGCAAATTGGATGTTTTTAATTAAGAAAAATAATTTTTTTTGTTGTCTGTTAATATTTCAAATTTTGTTTTCCCTCTTTTTTTTTTTTGCATCATTTCTAAATATAAAAATGTCAATCTCAAATTTTTTGATTTAATTTGTTTTTTACTTTTTCACATTGAGTTTTATTTGTATTGGTCTACGTCAATTTTTGAATGGTTTCAAGGCTTTCAATTTTTTTCAAACTTTCTGTTTTTTAAAACTAAATTCTTTGAAACATTATTCTGGATGAAAAGAATGAATCACATATGAAATCTTAGCCTAATATTTAAAATAATTGGCTTCAATTTATATCTGATTGTATGATAAATTAAGTTGAATGTGAAATTTTTATGAAAAAAAGTTTTATGCAATTTTAATACACATTTGTGTATAGTGTTGGCTTGTTGTGTGGTTTGTTTTCAAGAAATTTGCTGGTTGCTTCCACCATAATTTTTTAGAAATGTTTTTAAGTTTTAAAAAGTATTTTATAATTTATAAAAAATATTTGTTTTGTTTTAATTTTAAAAATAAATTATGAGTAAAATGGATAAAATTTTTAAAATGGGCTTTAAATTTTGACTGGTTAAATTTTTTTTTATGTATGATGTACACTTGTTTCTAATGAATTCAATTCCTTGTAATTTATTAATTGAATGTTTGTTCTAATTTTAATTATTTGTTATGTATGAATTTGGAACTATTATCTGGACTTTTAATTTCTCCAATTGACTAAAAATTTTTTTTTCCCATTCATTATTCATTCTTTTATTACCTTTCACTTTCTCGTTGATTCTTTTTCTTGTTTATATACACATTTGTGTGAAGTGTTTTTCATGTATTTATTATAGGCATTCTTGTATATAATCAGTAAAGGTGTATGCAACTAAAAGTTAAATAACTTGCATAACTAAAGCATTCATTGTGAATCGTCTTGATAATTTTTGGGACGTTTTAAATTTGTATTTGTAATCATTTTATTTATCATTTATAATTTTCCTTTTAGATTTAATGTTTGGAAGAATACCTTTCAGAATTACTGAGATGTATTTTATGCTTAATTCCAAAAAATCACATAAAATTATGTGATTTTAAATCAGTTAATTGTTTAAATTTTTAATTAATATTAAATTAATTGGTTTATTTTTTAAATATGATTTATTACTTGTTTTGTAGAGGATGCAGCTAGTTTTGATGTTGATGGCTGGCCTTGAAAATGTTCCAATAAGCTTAAATCCAGTAAGTTTTTTGTGTTTTATTACTTTATTTATTAATTTTTTTTATTTAATATGATTATAATTAATTCTTTTTCCCTTGCAGGAAACAATGAAATATGGAAATGGATTGTCCTTTTTTGAAAGTTCTTCATACACTCAAAATCTCAACATTTTTGAAAATCCTGAAGTAAGTATATTACTTCAGTCTCCTATATTTATGTATAATAATAATTATATTTATATGCATGCAAATAGAAAACTCAGTTTGCACAGTGGTAGATAAATGCAAAAAATTGTTATAATTTATGAAACAGCTAATAAATTTATAATAGAAAACATACAGATAATTTAGTTGTATAGTTTAAAATTGTGAATGTAGTTTATCTTGGTTATTTCATTAAAATCTATTAAGTGATTGTTTCTGTTAATTTTTTCAAGATATGTTTAAATAGAGAAAAAATCTTAAGAATTAGTTAAAAAATGCATTTAAAGCAGTGAAAAAAATATGTGAAATGTAAAAAAAATAATCAAATGTTTAAAAATAGAATCTAGTTGGTCAGAATGCAATTTTGGGTTGAGGACTGAATTTGCAAGGTTAAACTAGTTTGACATTATCAGTATTTCCCTAATGTGACTCATTGGCCTAATATGGAAACATCTAAACAGAAAAGAATACAATTTGTAAAATTTTAAACTTGATGAATGAGAAGCTAACAAAGAAGAGAGTTGAAAAATATTAGAATATTATAGAAGGAGTGCATAAAAAAATTATACCTATAAAATAATTTCAGGAAATAATCATAAAATGGAAAAAAAACTTTCATCATTTTTCCAAAATGTAGATTCTAAATATTATAAAAAAAAATTTACTCCACCAATACTAAAGTGTTATAAAAGATGCATGCTGATGGTTCTTGGTTAGATCTTAGTTGGTGTTGGTTGTGTTGAGGGTTTGAATTATGCAAGTGTTGATACAATGCTTCAGAATGAGAGATGTAACTTTGAGTAAAGTCAACTCAATTATTAAAGGGTAGACCACTAAGAAGCTGACTTTGGGATCCTATTGTGTGGTGATTTGAAAAAAAATAAAAAATAAATAAATAAATAAATAAAAATCATTATATATATATTGTATATATAACTGTGTAGTATTATATACAATATATGTATGTCTGTTGCACTAAAGTGCTTTTAATTCTGTTTATTTAAAAGCTTTATGACTTTGCATCATCAAATATCCTAATTATTATTTTTTAAATTAATGAATAAGAATAATTTTAAATTGTTTTTCAGTAATTATTTTGCTTATAAGAAAGTTATTTGAATAACATAGTTGTTCATAGATGCTTTTATAATTGTTATAATGTTAGTTTTTATTATGCTTACATACCTACTCTCATATCTTATTCATGCAAATATCCACTTTCACCTTAATTATGCTAATACCAACTCTCATGTTAATGTACCCATTCTGCAACTGGGCTTTCTTTTAGTTTTTTACTATATGGTCTCTCAAAGAACCTTTCTGATTGTGTATTTGTCCTTTGATTGTTTGTTTAAAACATATAAACCATACTTGAAACTAAATTAGATGCCTTTCAAGAATTTATTAATTACAATTAAATCATAAATGTGATAGCATATTGAGCTGATTATCAACTTAGAACATCATAAGGAGAAAAAAATATTTATTACAGCATTTTATTTAAAATGTTTTATAATTCCCCTTGATTTGCTGACTTTTAATTTATCATGTTATGAATTAATAATGTTTGCAAACCTATCATGAGAATTCTGCAATAATATCATTGCCTCAAGTAAAATTTAAATTACCTTAAAATTTACATTTCAGTGATAATTTGAAATTATGAACTCTAGTTAAGATTCGTGGAAATTTTCATTCAGCTCTGAAATTCTTGACTAGGATTCATAAATTCTTTGAGATTTTTACGTTCTTGATAAAATTAATTGGAAATCAGATATAAACTAAATACTCATCATTAACTAGTATTTTACTGATAGGAGGTTTTAATAAACTGTGTTTAGTTGTATTGTCCTCTTTTTAAGTGTTCTTTTTTCCAAAATTAGAAATCCTACTTTGGAATGCAAGGCCTATCAAGTACTTAAGCAGCCAAAATTTGCACAGATTATAATATTTCTCTTTAAGAGAATGACTTTTCCTTTATTTTCTATTCTTAAATATTTCTGTTCTAAACATTCACAAAGTTAAATCAATTTTATGCTCATCATCATAAATATATTTTAACTTTTTGAAGTATTTTAATGATATTGGATATCAATTTCTTTACTTAAAAGAAATCACAATGCTTAATTTTCTGTCATATTTGTTAACTAGAAATATTTTATTTGTTGATACTTTTATTTAGAATAGAGCATAATTATTTAAAAGTTTAAAATTAAAATAAGTAGAGAAATGAAACAGTTAAAATTGAATTTTTTCCTCAGTTTCCTTACCTTTATTGATGAAGCCAAAAGGTTCCAAAGGTTCATGAACATATAGTATCAACATGTGTGAATTGTTAGACTGATTTGGCTGACAGCTTCTTTATTTAAATAGAAATACATTTGTTTAGTTTGTGTTTTATTGAATTTTCATTTTTAAATTGAAAAATTTTGTTAAGCACCTTTGTTTTGAATGACTGTTTATTTAATTATTCTGAAATTCATTACATGAATAGAAGAATGTTATTTTACATGCCTGCTGAAAGAAACCAATGGACATGGACTGCTATTAAAATCCTTCTGAAAATTATTGATTATCCGAATCTCTCAGTAATATAAAAATTCGCAAATAAAGAGATTTAGCTATACAATTTTTTTCCCATCATTTGATTTTTTAATTTAATTTTTACAGTGGAATACTAAGTCATATAATTTTTCTTATGAATATCAATAATGAACTTTATATCATATGAAACTATTATTTCTCCCCAATAAATAAAATTATACACATCAATTTCTGTTTTTTAAAACATAGTTAATGGGTTATTTAGTAAATTACTATCAATAAAGGTCATTTAATAAATTTTAATTATAAGCTATAAATATATAACTATAAGCTGCTTGAGCAAATATTTGTTTAAAAAAATGTTTGTTGGTTCCAAACAAAACTTAAATGATATATTTTTGAATTTTAAAGGAGAATTTTTTTTACTTATAGATGAGTTTTTTTTGCTGAAAATCTTTTTAAATTAATTTTTTAATATACTCTTTATCCAGCATAAGTGAGGATTTATTTTTGTTGGAACTTTTTTATTTATAATTTTTCAACACTCTTCAAAGTGATGGATCACATTAAAGTTTTGTAGTAAATACTACAGTAAGTTTTGTATGTATCATACTGATTATACTGTAATAAAAAGCATATATATATATATATATATATAAAACGTGAAAAATATTTTGGACTTTCAAATTTCTTATTGAAGCTATTGTTAGTTTCAAATTTTTTTGCATACTAAATAATTAAGAATTATATGAAATATGTGTTTATTTTTTTCTTGGAGGCAGCTAAAAATTAGTTCCACAAAAGTATATTTTATCATTTGGACTATACTGTAAATTTTCATTTGTATTCTAGATAAATTGAATCAAAGGAAATTTTACTGCGGTAAAAATTTGTATTGTTTGTAACTATCAATCAATCAATTACTAATTGCAGTTAACTCACTACATCAATTTTTAAAGATATTTCGAGTAATGTAAAGAAAGTTAAGATCATTTTAATTTAGAGGATATATTTATGTTGAGGTTAAAACTTGAATTTTTCAAAAGAAATGTAAAACATATTTATTGGATATTTTTAAATAGCAATTTCGTATATATTTATTATATAACAAGTGAAAATTTCTAAAAAAAACTAAATTTTCTATAGTTTTTTCTATTATTAGGAATTATTATCATAAATACTTGAAATAAAATTTTTAATAATGACTACATACATTGATCTTATATTGTATTGAATAACTTTTATATATTTTATTCTAGGCCATTGTCAAACCATCTAAAGGCAGTTTAATGATGTCCAATCCTGAAATATTACCATGTGAAAATGCATCTGAAGTTACCTGTGATTATAATGCTAGTTCTCTTTTTAAAAGTCCTGAAAGACAAAATGCACCTGAAGAAGTTGTAGATAAACTGCACAAATCTAATTCTAGTGAATCAAATGAATCAAGAACTGAGACTTTACCTCAGGAGGAACTGGAAATGATTTCTCGTCTTATTAATATTAATACTGAAAATGAAGCAAAATCAGGAGAGGACTTGGAAGTTTTTAGAACAAAAGTAGTAAGGAGAACAAAAAGGTCAAATTCTCAAAAGCCAGATATGTCACAGTGTGTTGAAACAACTGATGGTAAGTTACAGTCTGATGAGTCAAATAGTTCTCTTGAGAATCGATTAAGTAAAGCTACTACTGATTCTGGACTGTGTCTGGAAACTCCTTATTCATCTGATAATGATTCTGGTGACTTAAATCTTGACAAGTCTGAGGATTATGATTGCCAAGAGATATCTTTCCAAGTAAATGAATTTCAGCAAGAGTTAAATGTCACATTCTTCACTCCAAAACGCAAAACATCTAGTGCTAAGTCTGTGGATAGTAGAACAGTTCTTGAAGAACGAGGCATGCCAGAAGGTCAAGAAGATCCAGTCCGGAATGTTTGTGGTTCTCTCAGTACTACTGATCGATCTCCCCTTTTAACTGGAGATGATGGAAAGGATAATGAAAAAATGGCGGAAGAAGAAATAGAAGAGGAAGAGGAAGAAATATCAATTTATGATCTTCATAAATTATCATTTTTAACTGAAAAGCCTGAATCTAAACCTGAAGATGAACAGGTGAACTCAAGTGATGCAGATGTAAGTGAAAAACAAAGCCTTTCAAGTTTTGCCAGTGGAAAAACTGAGACCATTGATATTGTTCTTGAAGAAATTGAGAAGCTTGGGTTAGAAAAGCCTGAAACCTATGATCTGAAGTAAGTATATTTGTTAATTTTTTTAAAAAAAATTAAATATCTTCTGATTATATTATTTAAAGCTGAATGTTAAGGAATTGCAGTATCTTGTCTGTTTTCATTTTAAACATTATGTTAAATTATGAGAGAATTTGCAAAAGTATAAATTTTGATAAGGTTTCTTGCAGCGATAATATTGATAATAAAATTTTGATAATATTTCTTAAATCACATTGAAATTTATTTAGATCTTTTTGTTTCATAATTGTATTTTAATTGAAATTGCTTTTGTCTTATATTAGGGTTGGGAATAATATTCTTCTCTACTTCCTTGTTGAAGTGTTTGAGCATGAGGAAGAGACATTTTATAAGGTAAAGGATTTTTTGTTTATTTATTCTATTAGTTTTATGAAAAGTATTTATTAATGCATATTATTTATTAATTTAATTTTGTATGAATTTTCTTTTGCAGATTTATTGCGCTTATTCAAATTTTTCTGAAGGATATTGCCAAAGGGTTTATTTTTTACTTTCTAATAAAAGCATTTATTTTTTAAAGCCTGGAAACAGTCAACAGAAATTTTTTAAATGTGATAGTGTAAGATACAGCAGTATTAATTATATAACAGTAAGTATACAAATTTTTGGGTAATCTACTGTTTTTGAATGTTATATGATTTGCTAAGCATAAATATGTTGTTTTTAGGTGGATTTAAATTATCAAGGCTTCAAAATAATGACAGCAGAAAAGAAATGTTTTCCATTGTACACAGCCAATGAGGAATTAACTAGGTACAGATGCTTAGACTATATGTATTAATTTTATTATATTATTTTGATTCTTAATCATATTAAGGTTCAAAATAGATTTAATATCATAATTTTACAGAAATATTTCTATTAATTTTTATGCATTGTAAGAGTTTGCTGTTTTTTCAAAATTTTTATATATGTGTAAACGTGCACTCTTATAAGAGCCAATATGTAAAATTTTCATAAAATTAATATGTATGAATCTTAATACAACACTCAAATAAGTTGTTTTTTTTTAACTGCTTTTTGAAACTAGCAAAAGAAATTACTTATATATAAATATGTATTTTTTTACCTTTGGTAGATCTATATGACCTTTGTCAGGAAATCGTTAAATCATAAAAATAAATTGTAACAAGGATAGTGTTTTTTAATAGTGAAGAAGTTGTTTTTCCATCTTTTTCACATGATCAGTAAAAAAAAAAAAAAAAACTACTACCCTTGCAACTTTTTCTATGTAAATTTGCATCTAAAGGTTCATTGTTTCCTGAATATAATATTTAAAGGTATAGTTATGTATTAGCATAATCCTCTTGATTAAAATTGTCAAAATTAGAAACATCAAATTTTGATTACCTGATGACATTGCTTTGTAGTAACTTCACATTTTTAAGCTTGTTTTAGTAAATAGCATTACAGTTTTCATTAACATTTGATATGTGTTCTTTAATGATTTTCTTTCTTTTGCCTTTTTTCCCATTTTAATTTGAATTTATTAAAACGAGGCTGTGAAATTTGCCAATAGCAAAAGAAAAAACCATAAAATTAAAATATTTTACCTGAGATTTTCAAATTCTCCTGCTATAAAGCTGCATATTATTGGAAACAGCAATTGGTTTGAAAATCACGACTATTTGATTTATATATTTATGGTGTATAAAGCAGTGAATTTTCCACCAGAATATACAGGGTAATTAAAGTATCCTATATTTCAATTCTTGGTAGGAGGGAAGGTTCCATTAATAAAGTAAATTAACACATACACCTAGAAAATGTAATTAATTTTGATTTCTGCTCTACATAGAAACTTAAGCGGCCGCTGTAGCCAAGTGGTCTAGACATCGGATCGTGGCTAGCATGTCATGAGTTCGATCCCAGTACCACTGAAGACCCGCTGTGTAGGGGAGTGATGCATGTTAAATCTGTCGAGAGCTCAAACACGAATTATTAGTTATGTTTGGATCTGTTTGGGAAGCAGTAGATATATTTAAAGGTTTAATAGCTTGAGCTTATGTTTTGGTTAACTGAGTAACTATTAATTTGTGTGCTTTTAAATAGGAGATACTTTTATTTGCTTTGATTTCCTGTATTTGTTTTTCTAATTTTCATTTTGTGCATAATTTCAAATCTGATGGATGGGATTGTGAACAATTAACACATTTCAATGTCAATTCCATTCACATATCAAATGTGAGCAAATGGAGAAATAAAAACATAGCAAAACAGCCCGTTACACTATGTTTAATATTATTTACCCACATTTATAGGATGCCAAGTTCAAAAAAGCTTCAAAAATAGTTATTTTTGGAGCTATTCAGAATATCTTTAAATTGAAATTTTCACTCAAAATACAGCTCATAGTATGGAACCTCACTTGAAAAGCTTAAAATTTTTAAAAGTTAATCAAGTAGTAATTAATACTAAAAATATGATTGTAGAAACATGTATGAGGTGTGACATAAAAAATTGAGGCTGGTCCAATAAATCATTGTGCTTTACAGAATCTGTGACATTATCACCTTCAAAGCGGTCCTCTTCAGCATTCACACACTAGTATTCAGTGCTATCATTGCGAGTATATGTTGTTCTGTGAAGGCCCTTCAGGAGATTCTTTGTTTTCACTGAATCTCTTCAACTGAGATAAAATGGGTTCCCTTCAAGCAGGATTTAACTGTAGGAAATAAAGGTCACATGGTGCTAAATCAAGGGAATAAAGAGAATGCCCCATCACAGTAAAGTTTTTGCTGGTCAGAAACTGCGTAACAGATAGGGCTATGTGAGCAGGTGCTTTGTCCTGATGCAACAGCCACCCATCACTCCACAGCTATGGCCTTTTTTCCCCTAATTTTTTTACAAAGTCTTTTTAGTACTTCAATGTATAGCATTGATTAATAACAGTCTGACCACTGAGAACCTTCTATAAATCATTACAATTCCTTTAATGTGGAAGACAGTTAGCATTGTCTTGAATTTTTGATCTTGATATGCATGCTTTTTTAGTTCTTGGGTATAATGGAGACTTTCACTGCATTGAATGATGCTTACTTTCTGTGTCACAGGTAATAATGTTGTCATAAGTAATAATGTTGTCAATAATTCTGTGTCATAGATAATAAATCCTTGGTATAAATCCATGTCTCATCACATTACAACAGATTCTAACAAATTTGGCTCATTTGCAATGTGTTCTAACATCTCTACACATACACACACATCTTTACGGCACCGTTTTTGGTCTTTGGGCTGAACTTATGGAACAATCTTTGCACAAATCTCCCTCATGCATAATTTATCAGTTAAAATACATCCAACAGCTTTCCTATCCAAGTTAACTAACTTCGCCACTGCACAAACACTTAATCATCGGTCACCCTGGATCACATTACGAAATTTGCAATGTTTTGCTCTGTAATCGCACACTTTAGGTGCCCATCATGTTCATCATCTTTCACACTGTCACTTCCCATGAAAACCGCTTATGCGATTCAAGCACACTTGCAGGAGACAAAGTTTAATTTCCATAAGCCTCAGTTAACATTTGCTATGTTTTTGTCGGTGATTTCAAAAGTTTTACTTGAAATTTGATGTTGATTCGCTGTTTGGTTTTTACATTACACAGTTTTCTGGCAGAATGCAATTGCATGTGTTCACTCAGTGACTCAGTTCTCCCATTTAACTTGATCCGCTATGTCGATACAAGCCACATGGATAGAAGTGTGTGGAATGATGTCACCAACTCCTCTCCTTTTTCAAGCTACACACTTAGTCTCTTCTTTTTTTTTTGTATCACACCATGTATATTTGTAATAAATAACTTTATACTTTGTAAATTACCATTGTTCTACAAAAAAATTACGAAATTTTAACAACTGAGTTGCAATAACACACAAGTTCTCTTGAATATTGGCTTTTCTATTCGTATGCAAAACTATTGGATTTTAAATATTCCCAAAAAAATTGCTTACTTTTGGATTTTTATATATAAAAAAAATGATCTTTGTAAAATTTTGTTAGAGTATACCTTTGCCAAATTTCTGGACAATGTTTACATAATTATCTTCAAAATATTAGGAGTAATTGATTGTGAGGTAATTACTGTGATGGTTTAACATTATTGTTTATGAAATGGATTGATATTATTAAAGTTATGAATGAAAAGTAGAACATATATATTAATTAGATTAACAAATTCAAAAATTGGTACAACTATTGGAATTAAAAATAGATTCATTTGCAATTTAAAAACTGTTTTTATGTGAAAGTTGATAGCTGTGTTCATTTCCAGGAATATTCTTTCAAACCTTGAGCTAGGAATCAGGAGATTTATTCCCAAGCTTCCATTACCTTCTGTCTATACAGATGCCACAATGCAGACAATTGTTTTATCAAAGTTTATAGCTTCTCAACTTCAGTGTGAGGTTAGTAATTTCTTAAAAAATTTATATATGTGTTTTTTCTTAAAATATTCTTGAACAATGAAAAAAAATTACAAAATGAAAAGAAAAAAATAATGTGATGATAAATGTTTTAAAAAGAAAGTACTGAAAAATATTTCTCTCTTACACATTATTAGAGGCAGGCTGAGGCATAAATCTGCAATTTAGACCATTTCAATATAATTTAATTTTTGTCATAAATTCATGTGATATAAACAATGTTAAGGAAGCATAAATCTTAATTTTTAATAGAAAGGTAGTTAAAGGCTATTTTAATTTTGCTTGCCTACATATACTAGCTTTATACTAAATAAAAACATGACTCAGTAAAACTTTGAATGCAATTTTTTCAAAACTAGGGTTCCTCAGATTCTTGTCTTTTGTGTAATGGTAATTATACATATTCGGCTTCTCTGTAAATGCATAACTTTCCACATTGATTATTTGTTGTATCTACAAAGTATTTTGTGTATTTTTTAGAACTATTTTTTATGTGCAAAAAATGATGGAATAAATTTTTATAAAATCCTGTTTACAAAACTAGTGAAATTTTAATTAGGCTATATAAAGTTTTTATTATAGCAATAATTCAAGTTTAATGGATTCTATAATTAATGTGTTGCTTATTGTTTTGCTAATTTAGAAATCCAATGTTACAATGAGTTATTATGGATTGTCCAGATGGGAAGATTATAGTTCTTCACCTGTAACTCCATCAGGTCCTGTTTATCAAGATTATCTCATGTATAGGATTAAGTTTGTGAAAGAAAACAAAGCTACTGCGTGGAAGCCTGCCTTTTTTCTTTTAAAGTAAGCTTATTATTTCTGTCATCAGTCTTCTATAATTCTTGAAATAATTAGTTACAATTAGATAAGACAAGTTTTAATATTTTTTCTTCTTGATTTTGAAATTCAAGTAAACAATAACTAATTTTTTTTATGTGTAATAATGTATACATTAAGTGGCCAAAAAATTAGAAACACCTTATTTAAATGTCCAACAATGACATAGAGTGACATAGCAATGCATGATTGATTAAAAAGGAATATTAAACTTTGGACAGTTATCATAGCAATTATTGTCAAAATGGGTTAGATAAAAGACCAAAATGATTTTGAATAAGGGATTATTGTAGGTACAAGAGAGCTGGTGCTGCACTCTCTGAAATTATAACTCTTAATAGCGTTTTCTTGCCCAACAATATCTCAGATATTTAGAGTGTAGTTGAGGGGGAAAAACTTCACAAGAGTGATAAGGACTATTCTGTTTGAAAGAGCTAGTGAATGAAAGAAAGGAAAAGCCAGTTGTATGCGTAGTCTGCAGCAATAGAAGAGCAAATTACAGCTGAATTCAGTGCAGGTGTATCACATAACAAATCCCTGTGCACAAGAAGAGGGACTTTGCAAAAGAAAAGCTTAAGCAGCAATAGCATGAATTTAAGGGCCAAATTATCCTTTTTTAGGCTGGTAATGGTTTAATTAAGTAGTGAAAAATGTGTTCTTGGAGTACATTGGGTTCTTTGAAATTTATGCACAAAACTGAACCGCACAGCTTACCCTAGCATCATTGCCACTTAAAGACTCAATTATTTATGTTGGTACTGTTCCTTAATGGGGATGGTTGCATCTTAATGCACAGTGCAATTTGCCTCTGAAATCGATCTATTTCAGATTGGTTTGTTTTAAAACAGATTATACTCTTAATCTTGGTTTTTATTTTGAATTTCATACAAATTTCTATTTTTTTTCGATGGATTTTTACCTTTAATTGGCTGTAAAACTTGCTAAATTTTTTATTCAACATGTCATATTTAACTATTTTAACACGCTTTTATAAGTTTCACTTGCATGTAACGGAATCTTAGAACTCGATTTTTACCCACTTAAAAAGATCGGATTCATTCGAAATTTCGCACACTTGTCAAAGACCGATGACAATACAATAATTTCATAATTTTGTTCCATTGTCCTTTTCAGGATTGTCAAGAATAAGGATAATTAGATTTGGCGACAATTCCATATACCCCTTCCAGATTTGGCAACTTATTGCATATATCATTTTTAAATTTGGCGACTAGTTCCGTATACCATTTTCAGATATGGCGACTAATTTCATACATCATTCCCAGATTTGGCGACTAATTTCAGATTTAGCGACTAAAAGAATAAGGTCTAACCCTGAAGCGAGTGTTTTGAATTTAAAGCTAATTATATGCAAGAATAAAAAACACTTGCGGTTAATAGAAATAAAACAAACAAAAAAAGTGTTCTGTATCTGAGAAAATAGAGGGTGGGTGTGTGTTAGCAATTTTTTACCATAATGTAAACATTTTTCTGAAAATGAAAATAAAAAAAAAGCCTAGCATGTGAAAAAAATAATTTATGTTCCAACCACTAAACATTTATTTTTATAAAGCAATACGTTTAGAAGTGATGATACGAATTAACATTAAAACAATACGCTTAAAAGGGGATAACACGATTGACACTTAATATTATCATGCTTTTATTAACTCGCTTTCTTTAATGTCTGTCGAGGTGGAATTTTGTAATTGATTTTAAACTGTGTGACTTTCCAAGGACCTAGAGACTTGAAATTTGGACCATAGCTCAGAAGTGGATGACAGTGCATGAAAATGTGAAAAAAGAAAACAAAAACGAGAGGGAGGAATTTTATAATTTTTACTCTGTTATAAAAACATGGTACATTAAAAATTTTTTTCATTCGAATTTTTCTTCTTAACACACTTTTACTTGTTTGACCTGTTCAGAAGGGACGGAATCTAATATAACGATACGGGACTCATCCGAGGCCTCGAAACGGAGAGAATAAATACACTTTAGACCCGTTAATAATTTTTCCATTGAAGAGCAAGACTAATTCCACAGCCATGTATAATTCCAGCTTCAAATATCAAACTCAAGGATAAATTCAACAATGAATAAATGACAGTTTAAAAAACACGCTTTTATTGTAGTTCGAACTAAAAAATGAAAAATAAATTATAGTTTGAAAAAAACTAAAAAACACGCTTTTATACTGAATCGAACTAAAAAGTTAAAAAATAATTCTTAATAAAGAATAAAATGATTTACGAGAAGATGAATGTCATTGGGGGTAAAAGCGTGGGGTGTTCTATAAATGTATCAATTGTTATAATTTCTAACTTCTATTCCGAAAATTTGAATTAGTGTAAAAATGTAGTACAAAGCACCCCACGCTTTTACCCAATGACATTCATTTTCTCGTAAATCATTTTATTCTTTATTAAGAATTATTTTTAACTTTTTAGTTCAATTCAGTATAAAAGCGTGTTTTTTAGTTTTTTTCAAACTATAATTTTTGCACATTCATTCAAAGCCTCATCACCATCATAAATGTAAATTTTCCCAAACTGTAGTTTTACTCCATTCTGTTGTAAAGATGCAGTTCCTTTTAATAATTTTATTTTTTGTACAAATAAATTTATTGCAGCATCACGCAAAAAACCTTTTTTTATAGAGGGATTATATTACTAATTTTATGCTGTTAATCAGTTTGAAATTAATGTTTTGTATTTGTTATTAACTATTTAAAAATATATTGTGTGTATGTTTACCCCTTCCCCTGAATAATTATATTTATGTATTGCTGTTTTTAAATGCTATGTTTTGGTAACCTTTAAAGATTTTATTGTAATTCAAGTGTTTTTTTAGAAAAGCAGTATTGCACAAAAAATTACGGAAAATTATTTCACACACCTAATTAAATTTCTTTTTTAAAATTCTTATAGGGGTGGTGTATTGTATTGCATGGAAGAAGAGAAGAGTAAACCAATATTTTTTATTCAAATGTGGTAATTATAATTTTCATTAAATGACTTTTATGTAATTCCTTTTTTTTATTTTTAGTGGATAATAGTTTTTATGTGATGTTTTGATATGAAATATTAGTGTTAATGTTTGAATTAATATAGAATGATTAAATAAAAAAGCATGTTATAAAAAAGGTAAATTTTTGATTTTCTGTTGAATATATTTACTGCTAGAAATCAATTTAAGTGATTATTTTATTTTGAAAATCTTGGGTAAAAGAAATTAGGAAATATGTTAATGTTGGCTTCATTTTAAATAAAGAACTTTGGATTTGTGGGAATAAAACAACTTTTTATATTAATAAATTTTTACTCTCTGATTCCAACTAATTTTTTTTATTCATATTATTGTCTTAACACTTTAAGATTTCTTGAATTTTATAATTTTTTTTAGAGTTTGCTAAAATAACATTAAAAAGAAGGAATTAAAAAAAATTACTAAGAAACTCTCTAATTTTTGTGTTCTGTTTCATAGAAATTTTTTGCCTTTGATTTTTTAGGACATTATTTTTTAGTTGCAGTTAATTGCAAAAAATCTTATTTACCAAATAAATCTAAATGAAGTGGAATTTTTTTCAAACCTATTTTTATGAATACTTATATTTGTTGTGATTTGAATATTTGATTTTAGACTGCTGATGAAAATATTTTCTAAATACTTATGTAATACTTTTTTAAAACAATTTAATGTCCTTTTCCGTTTTTTTGTGTGTATTCATAAATTACATTTGAATAGCCACACATACTGCTTAGTCTTTTCTTGGTTGGATCCTTTTTGAATTTGCAACCCCCAAAAGCATTTTTTTGTATTGCTGAAAATTAATATATACTCAATCCTAAATTAGGAAATGCAAAATATTTTTGTCACGAAGCAATCTTTTGCTCTACACACTGGTGGTCAAGTATATGATGCCCTCTCTACTTATCTCCAGTTTTGCTTACAATTCCACCAAGTTTTAAATTTAAAAAAACATGTTGATACTATATGTATTAACTCTACTGGTTTGAGGTGTTTAAGTTAAATGTCTACATAAAAAAATTATTAAAATTATTTAAAAATGCTTTAGAAAAGCAAATCTTGCCTTTAAAACAACAGTACATTTTTACCTACATTTTACCTTTTAATATCAGAGCCTAAATACTGAAATAATTTAGTACAAATTATTTTTTTGCTTACTTTGCCAAAAACTTTTGACTATGAATATTAGAGATATCACTCTGCTTATAAAAAATTTCAAAACATGGAACAGTACATAGTCCCATATCATACTCTTACAATAGTACCTTGCTTCTTTTCTTACCGTCTTGTTTTTTGCAAGAGGCAGTACATTTTCTTGCTAGTTTTTCTTTTTTACCAGTTAGTGGAATAAACTTTATAAAATGTCTCTCGTTTAGTCGGAGTGGTTTTTCAAATGAGAGCTAACCTCTTTTGCTGCACATTGATTTCAAGTGGTACTTTAAAACCATTTCATTTACCAGATCTGATTGAAACTGAAGCTTTGTTATAGAACACCTTTTTTCTTATATTAGAATATAAGAATTCCAAATGCATTGACCTAAATAAGTGAATATATATATAAAATCATATTCGGATGGAATAATGCCAAATTTTGCACAATGATACCTATGTTGACATTATAGACAACAATCATCTTTCGCTTCAGTTTTTCTTCTCTAGACAATTTCATTGTACTAATCTTCAAACTCTTTAGTCATTAATAACTAGGAATATTTTCTGTTGAGATTGATCATCCCATAAGAACTAGTTTTGTACTTGTATCTGTTGAAATTGGAGAATAATAATAATTATTCAGTGTTACACAGTATCTCTTATGTGCTTAAGGCTTCAACCTTTCGCCTTACATTATATGTAATAATTCCCTCTAATATCTTTTTTATTAACTCTTTTTAAATAGTCTTCTTTAAATAACTTTTAATTCTTTGGTTCAAAACTAATGCATTAATTTTAATCATAATCAAATAGTGATATTGCATCAGAAATCTTGTTCCCGCCCGTTCTAACCAATCATATCACCTGTTACAAAGGAGTCACGCGATCTTCGCTGCTTGTATAAAAGCAAAAGTTCTTTGTGCTCATTTCTCTTTGTCTTTGTGTTCGTCCTGTGAAATGTTGCTGCTTATCGCTTCTGCTATGTATGTGTGTGCATCCCATTAACTTAATTATTCCAAATCCCATTTATTTATTTCATATATCTGTGACCATGAATAAAAGAAGATTAAAACTAATCCAGAAGAAGTTTTCTGTTTATCAAGAAACAACCAACATAAGTTCCCATCAGCAAATCTACATATAAAGAACAAACACCGGTCAACACTACAAAACAATTCGACAGATTTACTACATTTATATATATATTAAAGTTTTTGATTAGAGTGTATATCAAGATCATAATTTTCATTATAAGTAAAATGGAGATGTAGTTTCAAACTGTGATACTGTCTGTATGATATCTCTTTTATGAAGAAAGAGGTAATTAATTTTTCATCATTTGATGAATGCCACTATTCAAGTGGTTCAATGATCCAAATATAAAGTAAAATTCTGATCTCTTTACAAGCTGAATGACATTCCCGCTACTTTGAATGATTTCTGGATTTCTAGGAATGAAAACATTGCTCAGCATATATATTAATTTCATCGATATTCAGCTGCAACATAGAATTATTGAAAAAATGTTCAAAATACTGAATCAAATTATTATTGCTACAATTTACCAATTTGCCTGGTTTTCTGTAAAACTGAAAGGAGGAGCAAGAGACACTGTTTTTTTTCTTCTACTCATATTTTTCTGAGCTGAAATCGTTATCTTTGAATAAATATTTTACTTGTTTTTGAATAAATATTGTCACTAGACGTTGAATAAATATTTTTTGATAAATCAAAATTGTCAACTTTTGATTGAAACATTTAATTTTGTGTCCTCGGAATTGCTCTCTTAATCTATTACCAAAGCTATTTAGGCATGCAAAAATAATACTAATGATAGCAAAATTACTAAATAATTTTTATTTCAATTCGAAGTGGGAAATCTCAATTTGAAAATTGTTAAGAAAGTAGAATTAGTTGCTCTATCTCGTTGTCGTATTCACAAATGAAAAAAAAATTGCTGAATCTAGATAGATGTGCAAGTAGTGGCGAATTCAATTTCAATGATAAAATTTTACTCTTGGTTCCATGTAATTCGACACCAACTGTAAAAGCACAAAAATGCCAGCATGTGAGATGTCACGCCTACCAAGAAGGAGTTAAATTTCTTTCTCCTAATGAACTTTAAAAATTTTATTAATTTTCAGTTATAAAAAGGTAGTCATCACATGAACATTGCATTATATTTTATATTAAACTTGATAATACTTTTTTCTAAAAAGAAGCAGTTACTATTATTTTTCTATGTTTGGTTGTAATTCAATATTCTGTTGTAAATAAAGAGATTGAATTCTAATGATATTTTTATTTCATGAAAATTATATTGGTTATATTTAAAACATATTATTGTATGAATTAGATTACTCATTATGCTGAATTAACTTATTTTTAAAATGTAGAAAAACGAAGTTTAGTAGAGTTATTTACTAAATAATTTCTTATTTATTACATAAGAGAAATATTTATTGGAAACATTTAGTTTGAAAATATTAATGACTTTTCCTTTATATATGCTAAATTGAATTTTAAGATGTATTATAAAAATGATTTTTGCAATGTTCTAAAATGTAATTTAACTTATTAGATTGTCAAGATCTGGATTTATTCACTGTTTAAGTTCTGTGTCAAATCATTTTATTTATAACAAATTAAAATTTAGATTAATAATTTATCATTACAAATAGAATAAATAGTATTTATGCATATTTCTGTTTAATTTAATTTTTATACTCCTATCTTTCTTTCATTTTTTTTGTTTTGTTTTATGAAATTAGTTTTGGACAACATTGTTTGTTTAACTAAATTCTTAAAATGTTACCCATTTTTTCTCAGCGCTCCTCATTGCAAAGGATGTAGAAGAATTCATATTTGGAATCGACCACATGCATTTGAAGTCATTAATGAAAACTTAGATTCTTTGCAATTAGCGGCTTCAGATACATATGAAGCCTCTAAATGGTTGCAGTATTTTCTGGAAACTGTTTCCCTTGCAGGACATGTAAGTAATAAACCAGCTTATCTCATTTGTTGCTGAATAAAATTCATTATCAGTGAAATTTTAATTTCCCCTTCTTTGGAGATTGTTATTCAGAATCGGGGCCTACGAGGCATGACAAAATTTGGTGAATGTATTCATAAATTAGAAATTTTTGTGTACTTTTAACAACAACTGCAAAGTTCCTAAAAACTGCCAAAAAAACCCTCTTCTGATATTGCAGGTGGAAACACTAGCTTACTTCTGAAGTCACTGCATTTTTAAAAAAAAATTATCTTTGTCTTTCCAGCATTTTGGATGTTTGCTTGCAAAATATCTTTATTAAATGCATTTTATTTAATTTATTGTATTAAATTTCTTTTATTGTAACAAATTTTTTACCTTGTGAAATAAGAAATAATTACATGGGAAAGTATGCAGTGAACGTTTGGAATGAGGAAAAACATGCTAATCAAATGATAATTCTTTTGTGACTTAAAGGTTCATGGGTTCTATCATTATCATGCTGGAAAATGAAACCTTATCTGTGTGTTATTTCTGACTTTGATAGGCAATTCATTTCTTCAATTTATCCAGCTGAAAACTATATTTCTCTGAATTAATTGTTTCATCTTGTGGTAGTCAATAATAAGCAATAATCTTCCAATCCTACAAAATTAACTGCAAATCTTAAGATCAAAACTTTCAGAAATATCAGATTGTTATCATCAAAGGCTTTTCATTAGATAAGATTAAGGTCATAAGATAGTGAAATATTCTGGTAAAGAATGTTTCATCTCAAGTCTCAATATATATTTTTTTCAGTTCGCTGAAGAAACGAATTACATGTCAAAATGCAATTAAGGTTTCTCTTGGTTAGCTCATGCAAAACCTATACTTGAGGCATTCATGTATTATAAATTTATTTTATACTGTTATATTTGTAGAATGTTTAAAATATTTACTAATTCTCAAGCAATATGTTGTGGATTTTCATCAATCAGGGTCAGAATAATTTTGTGTCCGTAGTGGATGAGCAGCTGTTGCATTTTACCATTCGTAAAATTACCCCAGTTCTAAACCATCTTCAAGCTGAGTACTTGTTGCATCTTTCTTGTAAATGGTGCAGATAGCAGTTAGTTTTTTGCCTATTTTTTTTTTTTTTAAAATGCAACAGCATATGTGTGAAATGCTTTCTTTGGTTTTTCATGCTCAAAGATTTGTGAAAGAACATGTAACACTTCATTGTGGTTGAAAAGAAAATCTTTTTGATTTTTTTTTCTGGCAGAAGACAATTTTCAGATAAAATAATAAATTTTTCCTATTGTGAGACAGTGATAAATTTATGATTATTAGCTAAAAATATTCAAGTAGAAGAAGATATTTTTTTAAAACACCATATTATTTGTCAAGAAAAGAAGTGAAGTTTCAAGGTTGATTTTATTGCTGTTTATTTGTGAAATCATTACAACAATCTAGTTATTAATATATATCCATCATTTGGATTTTTTTTTGTTCACTAGTTTTATAAGTGTTTTGATATTATTCACTGAGGACCTTTGCATGCATTTTGTACTTTGAGAAACATTAAATAGTTACAGCATTCTTGAAAATATTAAAATATTTTTTAAAGCCGTCCTATAAGCAAAACAAAACTTACAGTTTTGATAGTTTTGTTAAAAATTAGGGAACTTGTAGATTTTATGTCTAAAAAATTTATTGCAGTTACTTAACAATTACTGGGGCAATCAATAATTAGACAAATTAAATGTTGACACATAGTATGTAATTATATTATGAAATTTTTAAAAAGCTGCTAAAAAGACAGAAACATTCATTAAAATTCTGATGATTGGTAATGCTGGAAATAATTTGAAAAAGAGTACAACTCTTTGACTTTGGTGTCAGATAATGTAAATTAAAAAATATTCTTAGATTAAATTTTGTTTCTTTTTAAAATAATTTATTTCTGATCCAAACTTGTGCCTTGTTAAAAATATTAACATTGCATTGTTTTCTTTTGCAGTTCATCGATTCTGAAAGAAAAGTTCAAAGACCTGCTTGCGTTCTTGTTGTTAATGGGAAAATTTTAATAGCTATTGAAGAAAGTCGTAAAAGCACATATAAGCTTCTTAATAAAGCCAACATCTGTGATTTAGTAGCAGCCTTTGTTGATCCTAAAACTCCTAATTATGTGATGCTTGTAAGTCAGAATTATCACAGTTTAGGGTGATTCATAAAGAAGTATACAGTTTCAATGCACTATAAATCAAGAACAATTTATGGTATTATATAATACTTGTAACAGAATTGTATGGGATTATTTAAGGCTGTCTTCGGCTAATGTTAAAGAATAGGACCCAAATTCAAAATATTTTTTCAGGTATAAAAGTACTTGCACATTAATATTTTTTTTCTGGCTTCACTATCCTATAGAGAATCACTTATTTTATTAGACTACTCATTTTTATCCAACTTGATGCACTTTTTCTTTTATAAAATGTGTTTTGCATTTTTTCTCGTATACCATAATGCTAAATGAGTAATCCTTTTACATGTTAAAAGGAAAAACTGGTTATTCATGAAATATTTTGAAATTTTAAAAACACTATATTTTAAACAAATGCAGGAGTTACAATGTCACAAATTTTTATAAAAGTTGAGGCCTTTTTTTCAGTCTAAAAATGTGCTCTGCGTGCAAGTTCACGCTCTTGTACATATGGCAAAAAACAGCCTTAAAGTTTTGTTAGAGACAGTCTCAGATGTTCTATGTGTGAACCTTTAATCTAATGACACATATTGAGCCAGTAATCCATTTCTGCCCAAACATGTGTTAAGATATCTGAATCAAGTCCATTGATATGCTGTTTTAGTTCCACTAGACCAACAGGAAGGGCAGGGATGAATATTCTGTCCTTTATGAAATATTCTGTCCTTTTTCCCACTGGAAGAAATCTTGAAGTGTTAAGTCGAGACTTCTGGGTGGCTATTGGGTAAGTGGCATGTTGTAGTCTGTGACTTGCCCAATCCATCAGTGAGGAAGATGTTCATCAAGGTAATCTCGCACATTGGCTGGCCAGTTAGTGGTGCGTCATCAAGTTGGAGAAAGAAGCTGTCAATAATTTTGTCCTGCAACTGTGGCATCAACCAAAGAGTTAACTTATCCAGAAAAGGTTCTCCTGTGACATTTTACTAAATTCAAGAACACAAAAGCCTTTTCCACTCCAAATACTGCTATTTTGACTGACTAGTCGCATATGGCTCACTCTTGAAATTGCCTGCATCACTCCCGTCAGGGGCGAGACACAAACTTTCAGATTCAAACTTATAATTCATTGAGGTTGTTTTGTCTTTGATTGATACTGTTTTATAGCATCTGTTTAGTGTATACTTCTTTATGAATCACCCTTTATTTATCATACAAAGAACAAATTGGGCCTAATCAATATTTATTAAAGTTTATGCAGGTTGAAATACTATGTTGATTATATATTCAAATGGAGCATGTATTTTATTTATTCTGTTATCACTAAATTGCAGTACATATAAAATTTTTTAAAAAATTAGAGTTGTATTTGTGATGATGATATATTAATATACTTGCAGTGTCATAGCTGGACATAATTGGTATCAATGTTAATGATTAAAAGTGAATTAAATTTTGGTCTTAATGAATGGATTAATTAACCCATTAAAACAGAATTTTTCCTATTATGGAGTCAAATTTTTGCGTGTCTGATTTCTCTTTCTGTAAAAAAAAAACAACTGAATTTCATGTTAAAATTTTATTAGAGATATCTGAGTTTGTAGGTTAAATATGTTCTAAACTTAATAACGTGAAAGTAATTGTTTCTATACAATTATCAAAGAGTATTTTTGTAGTACAACCTTTAACTTGTATGAGTTCATTCCGTAATTGACGTATTTTTGCTCATTTTTAAAATTTTCTTCTGTATGTTTGGCCAACTTCTAAAAAATTAACTTGTCTAATGAAAAACACTCCTCCAGTACTACTTTGACCTCATCTATATAATTCAAATTTCTTTAATATAAATGATTTTGAAGACTACAGAATAAATGATAATCAAATAGGGCTATGCTTTGTGGTTATAGTGAGGGAAACGTTGTTTCCCATTAAATTTCCTCAGTACTTGTAATGTCATTCTCATTAGATGTGTTTGAGGATTATTTTGATGTAAAAACACCATTATAGTCCCTTTACCAAAGTTAGTAGTTTTGCTTCTAATGTTGATTAAAATTGATCCCTATATATCTTCCTTGTCATTTTGCTACTTTATGGGATGATTCAATGTTATTTAGGTTGATTATGCATTTGATGAATAAAAATATTCTGTTAGGTAATGTTTCTGTATAATCTGTTTCAAAAATTTTCAAAATAAATGTTTGTTTATATGTTAACTTTTTTTGTAGGAATTTGAAATAGCCGAAGCTTGTAAAAGCAGTGGTGAATGGATATTTTATTTTGAATCACCATTAGAGAAAGACAAATTTTTAGATGATGTTAGTAGCCATTGGTCTAAAGTTTATCATGTAAGTTATTTTTAAACCATATGGGATTTTTTAACAATACATTTTCTCATAAACATAAAAGGTATTTTTGTTATTTTGGATATTTTTCCGAAAACTTGCATCACCTTAGCATAAAATTAAATAGTTTAAGAGTTAGTTATATATTTATAGATGAAGAAAAGATAGTCATATTTTTAAAATTAATATTACTGTTCATTTGTAATTAATCTGCGAATTTCATTATATACAAGATAAATAGAAATTGCTGAAGTTTTTTTTGTCTCTTGAAAAGTCTTTTATTTAATTTTTCTATGTCAGATAAAAAAAAAATCATTTAATATATTTATTCTAAATTTTGATATTTTTTTAAAAATGTGTAGCAAATTTATATATGCTAGAACATACTATTTAATTTATCTATTTTTTCCCTACAGGTCGATCTCAATGTGGAAAACATTAAGGATTTGTATTTATTAAAAAAGTATCATCAAGTATCAGCTGAGATAAAAGCTGAACTGCTTGCTCTTGAAGATTTCTTGACTGACAACTAACTGCATCAGTTATGTCACACACAATGTATAACATTTAATTTCCTCTACCAAAGAGACCGTGTGATAAATATTTGCTTGGAGATGTATTCTTTTTCAAGCGCTTCCTAAGTCTTGTTAGAAACTTGTCAATGTGATGCAAATTTCTTAAACTATGTCTGAATGAGTTCAGTTTGTGTGAAAGAAATGATTGGTAACTTTTATGGCATAATAATGCTACTATTTATTTTGTTTTTGGAATACCGGCATTTCCATTTCCATTGTTTCGGATGTATCTCCCCATCCCTTTGAATGAATTTCTTTTGTGTGCTTTATTTAAAAATAATTGATTTGGTGCTGAATCTTTAAAGGATATTTGAATTCCAAATTCTTGGAAACTGACAATAATGTGTTGTCTTTTAATCTCTCCATGCCATATATTTAAGATTTTGGGACTTTTTAATTTCATAACATAATTTAACTCATATAAGCTGTTATTGAGTTATGAATTTTTATTGCATTAACTATCTCTTGAAAATGAAGTTATGAAGATTTCTTCTTAGTCAGGAATTTATCTTCACATTTGATGAATTTCAAATGTAAGACACAGTATAACATTTTTGAGCTAGACATAGTGCTTCTTTTCACATTAATCACTTGAACTTGAGATGCCAGTTTTATAAAGGTATATTTTGGGCATTCTGTAGTTATTATAGTACGGCGTATATAGTAATGATCTATTTCAACATTTATATGTAATAGTGCATGCATTATTAGCAGAATGAATATGTAAAATTCTCAGATGATGCATGATATATTATATTAAATAGCATGAGAAATGTGGGGGCCTTGAATATTTATGTTTCAATTTTAAATTTCATTTTTTTATTGATATTTTTTTCAATTAGCTTTTTAAATAAGTCTAATTTGTTCTTTAAAATATAATCTGTTATTAAATTGTGTTTGAATTATATTTTATTTTCCCCTATCTGTGCTTATAATGATTCATTCAGTATCAACTTATATTGATTAAAAATAAATTTATATTTAATGAATGCTGTTTTGAAAGTCGTTTATCTTCTTTAATCACCATTTTCGTTTTTATTGGGGGGGGGGGATGTTACTTTCTTTTAATATATTTTTCATACTGTGATACTGGAGCTGAAGAGCATGAAAGTGCCTCAAATTTTTCAAATAAAAGCGAGGAATTTGTTTTAAGTTGCGACTTCTATATTCTGTGAATTTGCAAACTGCTAAAGGAAAAAAAGGTTCATATCATAACTTATTTGTTTCTATTATAAAATTAAAACACTTGTTAATGCCAATTTGGTTTTCTCAATATTAAATTTTTTTCCTTGTATTTAACTTTTTTAAACCTTTTTTTAAAAATAGTTTAAAGATGCATTAGAGCATCTTTTATTTAACATATTTTGATAGCAGTTAATATAAATATTTTTTTCTCATGCTGTAAAAATCTTCATGGTACTGACGTTGCTGAATCTAATCTCTGTTTTCTATAATGTATCTTGGTTTAGTCCATATGGTTTAAGAACAGCTTTTAGGGATGAGTAAAAGTAGTAATTTAGTCAATAGTAAAATATTTTTTGAAGGGAATAGAATACTACTATTACTCAAAGTAGATAGTACTAAAAGAAAAATTGTCACATCCTAAATAAGTTAATAGCATTTTAACAATATGTTATGAGAACATTTAAATTTGCTGTTTTGGGCATTCCTGATTAAATTAAAGGTTTTTTTCCCTTGTATAATTTGCTCATAAAGGTTGCCAATCAACTTTTGCTTATTTTTAAGGTGCCTTTTTTCTATGCTGTTTAAATGTCATTTAATTATTGACTTCATAAAGTGTGCATAACTTTTTGTTGCCATTACTTTATTTATATTTTAATGTTGTGTAATTAGTAGATATGTATGATGTTTTTGTATAGGAAGATTAATTTTATTATTAATTTTACTCTTGTATAATCATTAAAGAATCAAAAGTGTTGCCTAATTGTGAGATTTGCATTTTTTGATGTATTAATAATTTAAGTTTTTAAAAATTTATTGAACTTCATTGTTTCTGAGTGCCTTTTAAGAATTAAGACATTTTTGAATTAAATAATGAAAGAATAAGAATATCAATGTAATTAGATATAATTAAAAACCATGCATACATATTTGCTTAATATAATATAGCATGGTAGTCAGAATGTAGATATATGTATCATAAACACTAACTTTTGCATTAGAGCAAATTATATTTCATGATATTCAATTTAAAATTTATGTTGATAAATCTATTGTGTTAATAAATGTTAAAAAAAAATTATTGGAGAGTTATAAAAATTTTTGTATTGTAATACCTTAAGTTTTTTTTTTTTTTTTTCTGTATGTGATATTTAAGCTTATTTTTAAATGAAGCTGTAAAAGTGGCATTGTTTTTTTTTAAGGCACAAAATTGAAGAATGCTATGTACAGTATTTTTTGTATAGAATTTTTTCTACATGGTAATTTTTGTGATAATCTCTATTTTCACTCCATGTTGAAAAAAATTGTGTAAACTGTATTTTAATGTATATGCTATTACAATATTACTTATATTGTTTAAACAATTACAGTTGAGTAGAATTATGATGCATAGTTTCTTAAATTTCTTGTGTTTCGTAAATATTTTTAACTTTTTGACATGAGTTTTTCATACTCTATAGAATTTTTTTCAATTTAGTTACTATAAACTCATCTACTTTACTAAGTCAAAAAGAAAATTCGTGTGTTAAATTGCATTTAAATATGTAATGAGAATATATATACTTGTGAAAAAATATTTTGTTGCAATTTCTTGGTCACAGAGTTGATCCTTATGAAAATTGTAACTTATCTTTTAAAAAAAATTCATGTACTAGTCATCTAATTCAGAAATATCCAATTAACATTGAATAATGGGTAGAGATTAAAACAAATAAGAATATTTTCTTCTAGATTTAACTTAGCTATGCTAAGATAAAATCTTGAAGTATTACATCATTAATGGAAATAGTTACATATTTACCTCTATTTCCTTCTGAAGGGTTTATCTGCAGTGTTGTTAAAAGAAATGCTTTTTGAATGATGTGATTTATGAGGTAGTGGGCTATTATAATTATCAGTCAGAATTTTTGGAGTTTAATTATTTTAAACAGACGAAATAACTTAAATATACAATATATTGTATTTAGTTAAACTTAATAGAAATTTATAAAAGTTTTAAAAGTAAAATTATTTACAGTTAAAAAATATGTCTTTGGGATTTTTTTCTCCTTTATTTTACTAAAAGATGTTTGTAAATTCAATCCAAGTGTATGGTAATTTGTAATATTTTTTTACTCAAGTTCTTTTAAAATATTACTGAAACTTCATTAAAATGCATATAATTCCCCCCTCCCCAATACAGTTATACTCTTTTAAACAAAAGAGTGTGAAAACACGTTAAAATTACTTGGCCATGCCAATGATTGATATCTTGTTTAAAAACATCAATCATTGGCATGGCCAAGTAATTTTAACGTGTTTTCACATGTTGTATTTTACAATAATGCAACTAATGAACCTTTTACTAACAGAAAGTAGTACTGTACCACTCCTCTAAAACAATAAATTTACTAGGTAAAATTTTAGAAAATTTTGTTATAAACTAGTGAAATTCAGGAAAATTTGTAAGAAAATTCGGGAAAATTTAAATATGATTTGGCTCATCTAGGGCACAAATGCGACGAAATGCCGAAAACCCGAGGTCAATTGGTTGTTTATTGGCTGAGAAAAAGGTACGACAAAATATGGAACGAAGACGAAATTTGCGTCCTAATAGCGCTTTTGTTCCGCTACATGAAAAACGCGCTAAAAAACAGTAAAATTTCATTAATTTTCTCAACTTTTTTTAAAACTATCTTTTATGCAATAACCGTTTACCATATTTAATTATGCAAATTATTCTTTGTAATTTAAATTCAACTATCCCAAATTATCATTGCTTAAAAATGAAGAATTGCCTATTATTTAAGAAATCTTTTAAATTAGCTTGCACTGGAAAAGTTATGTTACTTGTTTTATATAAAAAGTCAATTTGTTAAAATATGATGTAATTGATATAAATTATGATTTTTATTTGAAATGAATTAAAAATTATCTTTTTAACTTCCTACTTTGTTAACTTTTTAGGAAGTTTTTGAATAAACATTTTATTTTTTAATTATATTTTTAAAAACATGTCATATTAGAATGAATTATTTTATATTATGTAAATTTTTTTAAAAAAAATAATTATAGCATATAACATGTAAGCAGTTTATTTGAATAATGTTTTTTAATCTAAGTGACATTTTTTTGTTAAAAATTATAAGAGATAAAATTTTTTTTTTGTGAAAACTTTTTTTAGCATTTATTTAATTTTGATGAAATTAAAATTATATTTGTTTCATTGAAATATACCCATAAAGGTTGATTGGGAACTAAATTATAAGTTAGATGAACTTCAAATGATTTTTCTCCAATTTATTTTGCTTTTAAGCTTCAAATAGTCAAGTAGTAAAATATTTATTTTTAGCTAAAAGCTATTTTAGGTGATAAGAAATATAAAAAAAAACTTTATTTTTATCAGATTGTTAAAAATTGAAAAGTTTCAGTATGAGTTTGAATAACTTTTTAAAAATAATTGTTTTACTGTAACAAATTTTGTGAAGTTTAATTTTTGACTCTAAACTATTAATTTGTTCTTTTTAAAAGTCTAATAAACAAATCAAATTTAAATGCATAATTTTTTATGTAAATCACCTTCATTAAATATTAAAATTTGTAGAGTACTGTTGGGTCTTTATTGTAATAGAGCTTTTACTTATTTTTATGGGATCTAGATAATCACAGTGAAATAATATTTAACACTCTAAGTACTGTATTTTATTTTTATAAGTTTAAAAGTATCAAATGGGAAACTTCCAAGATAGTTGTATCTTTTTACGTAATTTAGAAATCTGCTACTTCATATCATTGCTTATCTGTAACATATATATATATATAAACCCATTGCACACAAATCTTCATTTATTGTGTTCTATAATTATTAATGCAATGATTCTGGCTTTAAAGTTGTATTGAAAAATATATTGAAAAAAGACTTATAATAACTTGTGATGAATATATTGCTGAATTTTAAAAAATGCAGCTATATTACTTCTTAACTTAACTCAGTGATCCAACAGCCCATGAGGGCCAAGGCCTACTGTGCCCATATCAGTATATGTGACCTGGGGCCGTGAGGTGTTTGAGCAAATGTTTCGGTCAGGGGGTCAGTCTGACACAAAACCCTCAGTGTTAAGTTCCCAAGCAAGCTTGGTACTCATTTATCGACCCACTGAAGGAATGAAAGGCTTAGTCAACCTTGCCCAGCCTGGGGTTTGAACCTCAGATCTGTGGAGTGGAAGCGCAATGCACTAACCACTCAGCCACTGGGCTTCAATTTTTTCATCTATTTAAAGTTATTTTCAGTCATGTCAAACTCTTCGTTATGTTTAAGTATACAGTTTTTTCGTTTCAATCATATATTTTTTTTTTTTGAAATTTTTATAAAGTCCTTCAGTTGACTATATCAAAGTATACGAGAGTAATTATTAAAATTATAAATAACTTGTATATGTTGAAGTTAGAATAAATTTACTTTCTGATGTTTATCTGTATGAAGTTTGAAGTTATGAAAGATTCTCATTTCATATTACCTGCTGAGGAATCATTCCATATTAATTATTTAAGAATTGTAAATTTCAACATTGTTTGCATTTTTAAAATTAAATCTTATTTATACAGGTTTCATGCTTATTTATTAGAATTGTTATAACTTTTTTTACTTAAAATGCAGCTACTTTATTTCTCATTTTTTAATTTATCACAATGCTGTGCATTTTGTATGTTCATATTATCAATGTCATGCTGTAATGCTCTTAGAAAAATGTAAAATTATGGAGTTAAATAAAATTGTCGTTTTAAGACTGTGTTTTTTCTCTTTATTTATAAAAAAAAGTTTTTTGGCGTAGTTAAGATTACCTGCAACAGATAGTTTCAGGATACTTTTTAAAATACACTCATGTCCATAAATTAAGGATAATTCAGAATCACACAGAAATTGAACTCTAAAATAAAAATTTCAACTGTAGAATTATCACACACATCTTGAAGAAGAATTTGCAAATTACAGGAAACCACCAGATGGCGTGGATAGTACGTCACAATGACGAGAGTGTAAGAGAGGGGTATATAAGGAATGGGTGGCAAAGAAGTAAAATTGTTCACAAGCGCTTTGAAAGCCTTTCAGTGCAATAACCGCATAGTTATGGCACAAAGGAAGCATTTGGATGATTTTTTACGTGGTAGAATTATCGGACGACTGGAATGTGGACGTACCCAACTGGAAGTATCCGAGGAACTTGGAATAGCCCAGAGTGTCATCTCCAGGCTTTGGCAACGATTCCAAGATGATGATAATGTGAGTAGATGTTACAGCACAGGTCGCCCCCGAGTTCCAACGCCGAATGAGGACCGGTATTTGGCAGTTACTGCCAAAAGAAACAGACGGAGCACAGCATCAGACCTATCTCGTCAGCTCTCTTCAGCTACCGGTACGGCAGTTTCAAGGCAGACCGTATACAGATGCTTAGGGAACATTGGTCTATATGCTCGTAGGCCTCTCAGATGTGTTCCCCTTACCGCAACTCACTATCGCCTTCAATTAACCTGGAGTAGAGAGCATGCATTGTGGACACCGCAACAGTGGTGTTGTGTGATGTTTTCCGACAAGTCCAGGTTTAGTTTGCAGTCTGATTCTCGCCGGACTTTCATATGGAGAGCGCCAGGTACCCGTTACCTCCAAGAGAACACCATTGAACGACACCGTTACGGTGGTGCAGGATGGCTCGTTTGGGAAGGAATTATTCTTGGTTCCAGAACTGACCTGCATGTTCAGAGTGTAACGATGACAGGGCACATCTATCGGGATGTCATTCTGGAACAACATGTACGTTTGTTTCGGGGCGCCATGGGTGCTGAATTTCTGTTTATGGATGACAACGCCCGTCCTCACCATGCAAACATTGTAGATGAATGCCTTCAATCGGAGGATATCACCCGTATGGATTGGCCAGCATACTCACCGGACTTGAATCCAATAGAGCATGTGTGGGATATGCTTGGCCGACGAATTGCAGCCCGTCAACCCCCTCCCACCTGTCTACCGAAACTTCGGAGGGCATTGCTTGATGAGTGGTGTAATATTCCCCAAGATCAGATTGATAATTGGATACTCAGCATGCGTAGGCGTTGTAAGGCCTGTATTGCATCGTCCGGGAGACATACTCCGTATTAACCATCATACTAACCATGTTATACTGCTTTTTGTAAATAGTAGGTTCTTTTTTAAAATTTGCTCCAGGAAGTAAAATCCGCAATTTTTATTAATTATGTCAAACATATAGCATCTTTTTTGCTCTTTACCTTTTGTTTGATAAATAGACTTTACAAATAAGTCAATTTTGTTTTGCTTCTGTCTCTTTCTTTGCTTGAACTTCATTATCCTTAATTTATGGACATGAGTGTAAAATAGAATATTGTTTGGTGTGTGTATAAATTGTTATGAACCGTTTTTATTTTAATAGTGTCTATATTTTGATATTTTTGACAGTGTACTTCATCTATGCAAATATTTATGGTGCAATATTAGAATATATATATATATATTACTACGATGGTGCCTGAGTAGATTCTAATACATATTATTTTAGTAATTGTATGATATCATGTATTTTTATGTCAACTATGTTATTGTTTGATATGATACAATTTTCCAATATATACTACAAATGGATAAATTATGTGTGCTAGCCGTAATATAAATTTAATATTATGAAAGTATTGGAGGAAACGGAAGCTTATGTCCTGGAAGCAATTGTGATTTTAAAACTCTAGTGTACATTTATGTGTAAAAAATTTCATTTTTATCAATTAATATTTAGGAAATGTTATTATTTTTTGTTATAATTTCGTTTATTTTATTGTATTTTGATTTTATTATTCGTATTACAAATCTACTTACTGAGTGTAATATGTGTTTCTATATTATGTTATGTACTGTTTTGTATACATTGAAAATTGATTGCTTTGTAAAAGAGAAAACGGAGACGCCAGTGTCTCCTTCTTAAAATGGGGGGGGGGGGGATATAAGGATAATTAAATTAGACCTAAAATTAAATTCCATATACAACACTTAACTTTTAGTTTTGTTACAAATTCACGTCTTAAGGGAACCGGGACGTTTTTCACCTTCGGAAAATCGATTTTTTTTATTTTTATCTTAAAAAAATAGTAAATTTAATGCTGATTCCAAAAATGTATAACATGTATAGGTTTAAAGCTTAATACCCTAGAAATTGCAGTTTTAAAATGTAAACAACAGCTATGGCGGTTACAACAAATGTCTTTGTATCTGGAGGAAAGTATATCTACAAACATTCCCTCACAAAACCAGTTCTTGACAAGATTGAAAACATAATTACAAACATATATAAAAATTTTTAAACATGTATTTAGAGATTTATCTGCATAAGAACTTTTACTAAAATGTTTGCATGATCGTACCCAAAACCCAAATGAAAGCTTAAATAACTGTGTATGGAATCAAGTTCCAAAAAACACTATTGTAGCAAAAAAATATTTTCAAATTAGTGTAATGGACGCAGTGATATGCTTTTATGAAGATGCACATGCAGGAACAAAATTATTAAGAGTACTAAAAATAAATCTTGGGATAAATACTTGTGAAGGCCTTCGAAAAATTGACAAAGTTAGAATTTGTGAAGCCGAGATGAGAGTTTAAAAAGCCAGCAAAGAGACCAAGACTATTGAAAGACAAAATAAAAGGAAGAATGATGCTTTAGAAGTGTTCATGCAAGATGAATACAAACCTGGAATATTTTAAATATCAAATTTTAGTAAGCTGTACCATTTTATTTAGTTTTTTTGATATTACTCAAAATGTGTTTTTCTAGTTTTTAGGTACATCCGTAGAAAAATCTATCTATTATATTTTAGTGAAATTTGGTATGATCTTTTGTATAGTAATAATGTATTTAATTCTACAAATTTAATTCCAGAAATGTTAGTATTTTTATTTTTACTGCCAATTTTCTAAAAAAAATGGCCATTTTTATCAAAATTTAAAATAATCGAGATTCAAATTTTTTTAAAAAAATTTCTAAGCAACGGAATATAAAAAAACACCAGAGCATTTAAATAAAGGTACAATTTTATAACTAAAACAGCATGATTTATTGTTTTATATGTTATAAAAGGAAAACTACATGTACCTAATCAACACCATGCATACGAAAGCACCTTTTGAAGTGTACTTTTTCAAATCCTTATATTTTTTAAAAATATTGTACACCTTTAAAAATTTTTTGTTGTAGTGTATTAAGAAAAGTATGTAGAGTGTGTGACACAATTTTTTTTGTTTATGAAGTCTTTTTGTTTTTGAAAATAATGTTCCTTCAAAAATCGAGAACTTGCTTGTTTTGCGTCATCGAGAACATCCCGGTTCCCTTAAATTATAAGTACCCAGTGATTTCGCCGGAACAGATGGCCCCAAACAGAACACTTTTAATCCCAGACCATTATTTTTTACAGCCTCTTATGTCATGCTTAATTTTCAAATATAACTTCGCCCTATTAATGGTACTTATCTGGACTAAGTGTAAGCTAATTATACTTCACTTGCTTGTCCGTTTTCTCTCAGTGCAGATGCGAAGATTGCTCGTTGAATAAAAACCGTCTTTAAAAAAAAGGCTTGGAGTTGATTCGAAATATGATATATATATATGCTTATAAAAGTCAATTGAGGTAAATGGAAATCTATTATGTTATTAAAGCTGTTACCGACGTAAGGTATCCGACTACCCTAAAATTGTGAATTTTGCAAAAAATTGACAATTTTTTTATGATTTTATTTTATAGGCCACCTTATTAGCTTTCTAAAATTACCAAGTTTATTATTTTCCGTTCTCTAGAATAAAAACTTCAAGTGTTTTAGTAAAAGCAGATGCCATTACTTTAAGCAAGATGTCATACTTTAAAACACGTTTTACTCGACATTTTTTTAAATATTCAACGAGGCCAAAGAAAGTTGCTAAGAAAGTTTTAAAAATAGTTAACTGAAATTTTTTGTGCATGTTTTGTATATCAGTAGAAGTGTTTTCCCATTCAGATTTATCAAACACTGTTTTATTAAAATATTTACTGTCCCTTAAATTGAATATAATCACTGCTTTTTAAGCAATTTCACATAATAACTAAAGTAAAGTGCTCTAGTTTTGTAAAAATTAAAATATTTCTTATCCTGAAGGTCATTTCAAAAATGAACAACGTAGCAACACATCAGAATTGAAAATTTGTTTATGAACAAACTTTGGTACAAAATGGGCCGCGTTTATGTTATTTTTAATAATTTTTTACACATTTTAGTAATAATAATTTCTTTTTCTCTTCTTAATTTTAGCATATTTTTCTTAAAATGAATTTAAAAAATCTAAAAAATAACAAAGAAAAATCCCTATCTCCACTTTTTTTTAAAAAGAATTTGTCGCAAGTAGTCGGATACCTTATGGCAGCCAAGTAAGGTTAAGTTTGCTTTATAGGATCCTAAAATTATCTTTTCAGCAGAAAACGTATACAAAATAGTGCAAGAAAAAATTGATGAGTGTGAGTGTAATACTATTTGAACTTACAATTCTAAGAAATCATACTAGTATTCAAAAAGAAAGACACATAAAACTGAAAGCCTAAACGTTTTATTTTTGTAAATATAAAAGGGGCGCTATTGAGAATTTTCACTATTGTGTTGGAATACACTATTGAATTAAAATACCCGACATACTACTGGAATATATTTTACTAAAGAAGAAACGCTTCATTGGGAGCTTCTCGGCATTCAAGTCATTCACCTCCTCCTTCATTTTTTTCCTGAGATTTCTCAACCATGCCCTCCATGTCATCAACTATGTCATAATCTCTCTCTCATTCGTTTCCTCACAAAGTCCATTATTCACGGTCAAAAGAGCCGTCAACAGCTATTCATACTCACACCATTTAGAGCCTCTTTAAGGCATCATTGTTTCTACAATTGGTAAGGCCGTTTTTTAGGCGCATCAGTCACAAAAATTGGAAAGCCTACTTTAAGGCTTATAGAGTCACATAAAAGGGTAAGCCTTCTTTAAGGCATCATTGTCTCTACAATTGGTAAGGCCGTTTTTTAGGCGCATCAGTCACAAAAATTGGAAAGCCTACTTTAAGGCTTATAGAGTCACATAAAAGGGTAAGCCTTCTTTGAGGCATTTGTCATTATATAAGGAACAAAGGCTTTTAAATAAGTCTCTTTGATCCACTTCACATTTTCCATTAAGGCTTTATGTCCATTTTACCTTTGGAAGACGTAAATGTCAAATATGAATAGTGCATATATCTATATATTTCTTACTAATTTAATGAATAAGAGGCCGCAGTGATAGTTAATGACAAAAACACAAAACACATAAAACTATATACAAAAATACTCGTGTGCAAAGCTACGAAGGATGATTTGACCTTGTCTGTTTTGCAGCATTAATGATTGAACATTTTCCTTTTTCTGTCAATCGAATATTTTGAATACTGGTAGCAATGATGTTCGGTATTATTTCGTTAAATTATTTTTGATGTGATGTCTTTTTGTAAAATGTTATTATGAAGAATTCATTTTAAGTTCCAGTGGTGCTGTGAATCTTGTTGTAAAGAACGCTTGTGCTATTCAATTCTTTTATTTCGAGTTCCTGAAATGGTGCTGAAAAAAGAGTTATACCCTATCTGTGCCATTACTTCTTGATTTTGATTCCTTCGCCAGATTAGGAAAATGTTTCTTGTTCTGTTGCGTTACGTAACTTTAAATATATTACATCAAGAAGCAATCAAGACCTAGACAGGATTTCTTCCACATTCATATTCGAAAAGATTATTGTTTTAGCATTTTTTCTTTTCAGAAGCTAATATATTACAAGTACACCAGATCCAGTATCAAACTTTTCGCTATTGCAATGAGACTAGAAGCTTCTTTTGGTGCCTCTTGCAAAGGTTCTGGCTGTAGCTTCTGATAAGTTTTATTCTCTTGCGTGATTTTCGGAAAGGCTTGGCTATTTTTATTTGGATCTCTATGGCTTTTTGATGCATGTAGATGAGATAGATGTTTTATGGAAGTGCTACATCCGGATCCAAGGGAAGAAAATCCTTCCCACAGAAAGGATTGTTGGTGTAGGCGTAGGCAAACGGATTGTTGACGAGTCGGGGTGCCTTAAGAATGTCGATGGACTCGTAACATATAAGTTCAAATTGCTGCAGATTGCAATTGCAAAGTATTCCAGACTTTTTGTTAGTCTTCAGGTTAGCAGCAGCTGTCTTCGCATACAGTTCTCTTAACATTATGTTGAGAACGATTGCGAAGGTGTAAAAACAATTCCCGGTAAAGAACTGTTCAATCATAGAAAAGCAAGGCAGCAGCAAAACAGCCAAACACGCAAAAGTGATTGGAAAGGTCATTCTTAATATTTTCCAAGATTTTTCTCTTAGACTTTTTTAAGACTTCAATTCGCAAGACACAAACTCACAATGAATAAATTAATAATGGGAAGTAAAATAGTTGTAATTATATGCCTTTGTTGCTTATTTTTGTTCCATTATTGATCGACAACAGAGACTATTTTATTTTAAATTATATTCATCGAAGTGTTAATCTATTGTTGCACAGTTCTGTGGTAACAATTGTATTTTTCAATTGTTTAGCCTAATTCTATTATTACAAAAGCGATCTAATATTTGTAATTAACATGAGAAAGAAACATTAACATTAAAAAGAATTTCATTAGACGTTTATATATAGCATGATTATGTTAAGTTTTTTATAAGGAACTTTCCTTATAAGACACTAGACAGAAAACTTAATTTTTAGAGTATTGAAAAATGTCACTATCTCTAATATTTTTTATAAAATACCTTCACAAGAACCCAAAATGCACCTAAATATTTTTAAAACTTTTTTGATTTTATTAAGACAAGGTTTTGAAATCTTGAAAAAGGATCTTTCTAAATATTCTCTTATCAATAACTCTAAGTTAAAATTTTGCAAAACTTTATAAATATACAGAAAATAACACGAGTATTTTATTATAAAGACACACACTGTAAAAAAAAATTTAAACGCCATTTATCACATCAAAGATTTCACAAATATTTAGCGCTTTTTATATAGTTGATAATTTATTAAACATTAAACGAAAAAAAAGCATAAGGTGTTCGAACTAGAAAATGGTTTCCTTCTAGTATTGGGTGTTGTAACTCGTGGTTGACCTAGAACAGTGATTCTTAATCTTACTGAGCCCATAGACCCATTCTACACCAAAAATTTGATCATGGATTCTCAAGTGAGATAGTTTTTTTATATTACATAATTCTACAAATTTCAAATTTAATTTTGATCCCCCGAAAATGATAAATGAAAATGTGAAAAGGTCATTGATAAATATTATATAAGAATTTTTTTTATAAATATTAATTTTAACACACAAAAGTGTAAGTAGGGTTAGTAAATAAAAAATAAAATGAATTAGAAGATATCAATTGCATTCAAAAATACTTACGCATCACACACACACATATACAGAAAAATACTATTTTCTCATTAAAACTAAGGAAAATTTTTAACATTCACTTCACAACTCGGGATCATGTCCAAAATAGAACTTAACTGTTGAAACTGGTCTATGTTTAAAATCGTACTGGCAGTTGATTTTTTCCTTGGGACCTCACCGCCTTGAAACAACAATAAAGAAACCCAACCCTGACACTATCTCTGCCTTCTGGACCAAGTTAGTTGCAATTAATGTAGGGCTAGATGCTATCTTGCCTTATGATTGTGATTTTGGAGATACACTCATGTCCATAAATTAAGGATAATTCAGAATCACACAGAATTTGAACTCTAAAATAAAAATTTCATCTGTAGAATTATCACACACATCTTGAAGAAGAATATGCAAATTACAGGAAACCACCAGATGGCGCGGATAGTACGTTACAATGACGAGAGAGTAAGAGATGGGTATATAAGGAATGGTGGCAAAGAAGTAAAATTGTTCAAAAGCGCTTTAAAAGCCTTTCAGTGCAATAACCGCATAGTTATGACACAAAGGAAGCATTTGGATGATTTTTTACGTGGTAGAATTATCGGACGACTGGAATGTAGACGTACCAGCTGGAAGTATCCGAGGAACTTGGAATCGCCCAGAGTGTCATCTCCAGGCTTTCGCAACGATTCCAAGATGATGGTAATGTGAGTAGATGTTACAGCACATGTCGCCCCCGAGTTACAACGCCGAATGAGGACCGGTATTTGGCAGTTACTGCCAAAAGAAACAGACGGAGCACAGCATCAGACCTATCTCATCGGCTCTCTTCAGCTACCGGTACTACAGTTTCAAGGCAGACCGTGTGCAGACGCTTAAGGCACATTGGTCTATATGCTCGTAGGCCTGTCAGATGTGTTCCCCTTACCGCAACTCACTGTCGCCAGCGATTAACCTGGAGTAGAGAGCATACATTGTGGACACCGCAACAGTGGTCTTGTGTGATGTTTTCCGACGAGTCCAGGTTTAGTTTGCAGTCTGATTCTCGCCGGACTTTCATATGGAGAGCGCCAGGTACCCGTTACCACCAAGAGAACACCATTAAACAACACCGTTACGGTGGCGCAGGATGGCTCGTTTGGGGAGGAATTATTCTTGGTTCCAGAACTGACCCGCATGTTCAGAGTGTAACGATGACAGGCCACATCTATCGGGATGTCATTCTGGAACAACATGTACGTTTGTTTCGGGGCGCCATGGGTGCTGAATTTCTGTTTATGGATGACAACGCCCGTCCTCACTGTGCAAACATTGTAGACGAATGCCTTCAATCGGAGGATATCACCCGTATGGATTGGCCAGCATACTCACCGGACTTGAATCCAATAGAGCATGTGTGGGATATGCTTGGCCGACGAATTGCAGCCCGTCAACCCCCTCCCACCTGTCTACCGGAACTTCGGGAGCATTGCTTGATGAGTGGTGTAATATTCCCCAAGATCAGATTGATAATTTGATTCTCAGCATGCGTAGGCGTTGTAAGGCTTGTATTGCATCGTCCGGGAGACATACTCCGTATTAACCATCATACTAACCATGTTATACTGTTTTTTTGTAAATAGGTTCTTTTTTGAAATTTGCTCCAGGGAGTAAAAATCGCAATTTTTATTAATTATGTCAAACATATAGCATCTTTTTTGCTCTTTACCTTTTGTTTAATAAATAGACTTTACAAATAAGTCAAATTTGTTTTGCTTCTGTTTCTTTCTTTGCCTGAACTTCATTACCTTAATTTATGGACATGAGTGTAAATTTATTCATGGCTATGAATACTTAGAAGTACATAATACATTAAAATTATAGTTTTATAATTTGAGCAATGAGTGTGAATAGTAATATAATTTGTACTATGGGGGCTGGTTCACCGTTAAGCTGACAAAATACCCCCCCCCTCCCCCCATTTAATAATATTATCTTGAAATGTCATTTTAGTTATAGTATAGTTTATAAGGGAAACAAGTGCTTAAATATTAATTTTTTAAAAAATTTATTATAATTCGATATAGAAAGTTGCATATTGCTCAACTTTTTGAATTGCCTTTTTTTTTAAATTCTGGCATTCAATAATGTTTAAATAGAATAAATTTTGTAGTAACTTTTGTAATTATAACCAATATAAATAAAATGTGCATTTTTTTCCAAAAAGTTAAATAATTCAATTCTTTATAAATGATTACAAGATAAATAAGAGCAAGAGTAGATAAATTCTCTGAACGAGTTTTCATGAATGTAAAGCTAATAAATGATAACCTTTTGTAAATGAATCACATAATTGAAGTGTAGATACTGGACTGGATGAACTATCAGGGGAAGGGGGCTCGTCTCGCTCTACATTCAGCCACACAAAAATGATTCGAATAATTTTAGTTGTTAAATATTATTCTCGGACATATTCTCCGAAAAAAGTTAATTTTGAACTACGCTGGTTATCATAAACGGAGGAAAAATCACAAAACTAGCTATAACTCGCCCCCCCCCAAAACCAATCTTTTTGAAATTTGAATATGTTGGTAAATAAAAGTTTTTTTCTGAACGATGTTACATAATACAAAATAGTGATGATGCAGTCGTAATACGTCATTTATGAGGAGCATAGAAACAGATGTCTCGGAGAAAGGTAGAAATTGGCGTTGCGTGTTTGAGATTAGAAATCCGGCATAGCGAAATTGTAACAATACCCTACAGACATCATTTGACAAAAAACTGTGATGGTGAACGATTTCGAGACTAAAGGCAGCACAAAGTTAGATAGAAGTGGCTAGATGGCTGAATGCGAGTCATGTGATTCATAGACTGTGGCAACAATTTCTATCCATGGATTCGGCATCCAGAAGGTTCAATCAAGGACGACCACGCCCCACTACGAGTGTCGATGGCCGATATTTGTCATTACACGCACGAAGAAATAGAACCGCAACTCAAGTTGAACTCAGATCCTCCCTCACAGCAAGCTCCAGAAGGTTAGCATCAATGTCAACCGTGCTTCGAAGGCCTCACGAACGTGGTCTTTATGCGAGGCGACAAGCCATTTGCGTCTACCTCACGTCACGTCATAGATGGGCACGTCAACATGTCCACTGGACGCGTGATTGATGGAGGGCTGTACAGATGAGACCAGGTTTAGCATCGAAAACGATAGCAGGCGTAGTTTCATTTGGAGAGAACTGGAACTCGCTTTCATCCGTGACACATCCGTGAAAGAGATGCATACAGATCAGGCAGTGTCTGTGTTTGGGGTGGTATCTCTTTGGGTGGATGCCATGTCTTTTCTCGTGGAAATGTTAATGCTCACACCTACAAAAAAAACAAAACATCCTGGATGCTTTTGTGTGCTCTTATGCCCGGGCAATAGCTGATGCTTTCGTGTTACAGGATAATAATGCGTAAACATACATACAGGGCTCTCATCACGAATGCTGATCTTGAGCAGGAAACAATTCAGCGCATACAGTGGCCAGCTCGATCATCGGACCTTAACCCTATCGAGCATGTTTAGGACACTCTAAGACGACGTGTAGCTGCTCTCAGTCCCCTCCTAGGACCCTAGCCCCAGTTTCAACTGACTTGGAAGAGCAATGACTTGCACTTCTTACAGATTTAATAGACCACATAATTGAGAGCATCACACATCGTTGCATGTGATATATTGCTTTTCGTGGGGATCATACTCCCATATTAAAGTTATTTTTCCTATACCAAACTGACACATCCGACTTGTTCATTGTATACATATGATAATTTATATAACAGCCCCCTCCAGTACATCACATACGCGAGCTTACGTGGAAAACAGCTGGCGTTGGGGAGCGAATTGCGTAACTTTTAGTCGGCAGTTAAAGGATTAATCATAAACCGTACTAATTATCAAGATAAGAGTTTATTTTATGTATAATAATCCCATGGGGTTACTGGTAATTATTAAACTTCTTTTTAATTTAGTACTGTTATATTAATTGTAAAAAAACTTTGTGCAGAACTGATACATTTTTAAGTGTATTTTATCAGTTTAATGTGTATTTTATTTTTTATGAAGTCAGAATATATTTTTTTAGTAATAATTTTTTAATAATTTTTTTAATCATCTTTTGCTTTCAGCTTTTCAATATGCTCGCGCCCCCCTCGTAGAGTTGTCACTCCCCCTTAGGGAGGGGCGCCCCACAGTTTGAGAAGCGCTGTCCTAACTACACTTTCAACTGCCTTGGAAGAGCAATGGCTCGCACTTACTACAGAATTAATAGACCGCATATATATATATATATATATATATAATTGAGAGCATCAAACATCGTTGCAGGAGTTGCTGTATTGCTTTTCGGGGGATCATACTCCATATTAAAGGTACTTTTCCTGTACCAAACTGAGATATGATTTGTTCATTGTATACATATGTTAATTTCTATAGCCCTATAATTGCCTGGGAATTTCTTTTTATGCAATTTTATATCTTCCAATGTGTTGTATAATGTGTATAAGTTTCATTTTAAATTCTACGAATAACTTTTTGAGATCATTTTTGTGATTTTTTCTTAATTTATATAGCCAGTGTATATTGTACCTGGCAGCAACTGGGTAGACTATGCATTTAAAAATATGTAGGGAACAAACATTCCAATAAAATTTCATTTTATTGTGGGTTGCTTTTGTTGAACCTTGCATATGTATATGTTACCGGCAAAGTATGAAATGCCGGCATTCTATACAATGCCGGACGTTTTTAGGCAAAGTATGAAATATGAGATTGATTACATACTTTGCCTGGGCATTCTATACAATGCCTAGGCATTGTATAGAATGCCTAAAGTTATTTAGGCAAAGTATGAAAAAAGGTCATGATAAGGATATTATATCAATGACTTACATTCCTAAAAGTACAAATGTTATTGTGACGAAATAATGAGCCTGCCATTAAAAAATTTATTGTTAAATTGTGATTTCGCATATACTTGGAATTAAAATTCCTTCAGAAGTTCCAAGTTGATAGAAACCATTCTATTTCTCACTCATTACAAGTGCCAATGTATTGGCATTCGGAAAAAAAATCAATGTTTTGTATTACAATACCTTTTTTAAAAAAAATAATTTTCTGTTTTTTCTGGCAAATTTCACGTAGGTGGATGTACAGTTCAATATCATAGCGTGTAACATTTTTGTATTTGGTTGAAAGTTCTTTCAGAATTCTATCATATCCCAGAATCATGAAATTAATTTTGCTCTTGGCAAATTAAATCCCTAGAACAAGTTCACATCGTCAAATTGGGTGTCAAAATTACCGGCGGCAATTGGTATCGCTTACATGATGCCACACTAAAAAGGGATACCAGCCCCTGAGAATGTACTAGGTCTGAAAATGGTAAAAATATGAATCTGCAGCCCCATTGGGGAAAAAAAGAATCCGTGACGTAATACTGTATAGTAGTTCTCCCCAAAAGTTTTCTCTTCCGGACCGGTCAACGTTTGATAATTTTACGGCGGCCCGCTGAGGGTGCGACTTGATTATTTATATTTTAAATTGTTTTGATTTTATAATTTAATTGTTTTTAAACATGCCTTCAAAGTAAAATTCAGTTGCACCAAAAATAGTTATAAAATGATTTCGCATAAAATATAAAGGGATTTCCATGGAAAGTCGCACAAACACGAGAAAAATACATCCCAGTAAATATAATGGAAATAATTTAATGCTCCTTGAGTGGCCTGATACCCTTTGATCCACGGAACAAGGGTTGGGGACCACTGTTTTATGGTGCTGACGGTTTCTTTAACAGTTTAAACGAGTTTACTTTTATTTTCCACAAACATCACATCACAGCTATTCAACAACCAATAGTCCCTGCGTTTCTTCTTGGTAGTCATTTTAGGATTTTTTATATCAGTTATTATTTTCTAGTAAGTAATTTCAGTTAAGAAAAAACTTTTTTTGGAGCATCAACTCGAACTTTAGGCAACTAACTGTTGAATAGTTATTTCATATCTATGGACCATGGGTCGGCAACCTTATAGCTGTTGTGTGTCAAACCAATCTACCAATATGATTCAGCGAACCACACAGTAGGGCATTTTTGAAACAATTCAAAAATTTAAAAATTTGTTGAGTAGTGCAAAGTGTCACTGAGAATTGTTCCGCGTGCCACACGTGGCACGCTTGACATAGGTTGCCGACCCCTGCTTTAGATCATGTCTCATTCTCCAACACTATAGTTTGCTTCTCCATTTTCAGGTAGCACAGGAAAAAACCAATTTTTTGTTGAATAAGTTTAAGTAAAATAGAGTATTTTGACATTTTCGAACAAACAGCAATGTACAACTAACAGATTCTGAGCCTGAGACACGCGTTAAAAGTTTTATATCTTGCCAATTGACAATATTCGAAGTGAATCTGAGATGTATTTCATACTTTGCCGGTTCTCATTAGGCATTCTATAGAATGCCTAGGCAATGTGTGAAATAGGAATCATTTCATACATTACCGGCCAGATTTAGGCATTGTATAGATTTCCTAGGCATTCTATAGAATGCCGGATTTCATACTTTGCCGGTAACATATACACCAAATTCGATAAAAGGGTCACAGGTGAGTATAATTTAGTATAGAACCCCAAGGCCATAAGAAGAGTCTTAAGATTTCATTGGCTGTAAAAATGTCGTGAATGGCACCCAAAGGGGTTCAATAATCAAATAAAATGGCACCCCATGCCATATAATTCCAGGTTGTCGAGTTGTGTGGTGGACAACTCAACACCCGGGTGAGTATTCCACCGATATCCTGGACGTCTAGGACTCATCGTAATCTACATATTCTACCGTAAGGTACATTAATGACCCTAACTTACGTGATAGGTGAGATTGAATGATAGCAGCGAAGACGGAGTATCATTTCGCATATAAATACATATAAGTTATTTTTAGTTCAGGCCGCAGATGAAAGAAAACAATAATGTAGAAAGAAAAATATGTTATAAAATCTTGGATAATACTGTGACGTCGTCACAATGGAGAAAGCGCCTCTATTCATAAACGTATCCACAGCCGGGGAACACGTGGCTTTGGTGGTATTGTGTTGTATCAGACAGCTGGACCGTCGGCGACGGTGTGACTGGCGGACACTATGGGACGGGTATCGCTGCATTATTTTCTATTCATGGGCAGTGATTGTACGTCTTGAATGCTGTCGCCTCTGAAGGCGGCGGCGAGGTGTTTGAAGTGCCAGATGTCAGCCGGGCCCTTGTCGCCGGGAACCTTTGAGAGGGACCGGACTTTTGTCATCTCTGCACGAATGGATGATGTGCAAGACCGTTGGTGCCGGGTGCAAAACCCTGAGTCGGCCAATGGGGATTGATGAGGGGCGTGGAGTGAACCCGCCCTAGAGTTTAAAAGAGTGGACTTCGAAAAGAGAGGGAGACTGCTGATAGACTCCCACGAGAGATTCCCGTAACTGAACCCTGCGGACGGAGGAAGAGACCCGGACAGACTCCAACGAGAGATTCTAAAAAGAGAAGCCTGTAGACGAAGGAAGAAGGGGAGGACCCCGATCGACTCTGATGATTGACCTGCGAGACGTTAGGGACGGATATAGGAAGCAAGACAAGGAGTGAGCCTCCGGATCCATACCGACGAGAGACTCCTGAGTCGGTACCCAACGGGCGACTGAAAAAAGAAGCAAAGAGCGGACCCCTATGGAGACACCAATATGAAATAGAGCTAGCTGGCTGTATCAAACGAACACTTGTAACTAATATTTTTTCTCTATCCAATGATCTTTTGAATGTTGTCGTCAAATAAACATTTGATTAGATTAGAGGCATTCTTTAATAATTAGCTTAGCGTACACCTTCAATGTAATTCCACGACGTTACAATACAAATACAAAATCTGAAACCAAAATTATTTTGATGAAGAAAGTTTCATAAAATCTAACCAAGTAGTCTGTCGGCTTCACACAAGATTTTTTTTCTCTCAAAATTTACCCGTAGCATGCTAATAGTTTTTTTAATTCCTTGTTTTGTTGAAAATATACGCTCTTTGTTGGAGTCTATATTTTCTGAAGTTTGTTACCCTTTTTCCAATTGAACTGAGGCCTTCTGTCAAATTCGCAACACTGTCATTCAATCTTCTGATTGAACCGAGTCTTAAGACTCACAAGTTCTTCAATGTCTTGCTCTTGCACATGCATTTCTATGAGCTCATCAGTGATCAGCTTCTGATTGTGGGAATCCAGCAGCTATGCATTTCTAAATTTATTGGTGTAGCAAGATCGACGACTTCTTCAATCACATTACTAATTTAATTAAACTCTAGCACTGATTCCGCCTGAGTTTCAATAATGAGAAAAAAAGGATACACGCCATTTAAAGTTTTTCGTGACACTTCATTCCAAGATTATCCGTTGATTCTCACTAAATTCGAATCATTGAAATGTTTCCAAAAGTATTTAAAAAAGGGCTCGTTATTTTTTGTTTCATAGCTCCATGCAGATGTACAAATGATCGTCTCGTATAATAAGCTTTGAATGTTTTAATGACTCCCTGAACCATCGGCTGAAGCGAAATGGCTGTATTGGGTGGCAAAATTTCAACTTTTACACAATTATAACATGTAACACACACACACCAAGTAGATAAGAAATAAATAATACAAAACAAATTATTATAACCAAGCATCGATTCCGTGCTATAGGTTCGAACATGCACATTAGTTAAACAGGAAACGGAGAGTGAGTAATCGAGTTGGGTAGCTCTCAAACAAAAGACGATTCAATGAGATTTGAAAACGCGTAACTCCGGGTTCGCGTATGTCGGAGTAGCGTAAGTCGAGGTGTCACTGTACATTATGTGCATAAGCAATTGCAATTTCGTTCAATTATTATAAATCCTTGATGTGTCGCGCTTTTCATGTTATAAAATGAATATAAACTATGAAAATATTATACTTTCCCCTCAAACTAACTTTTATTTATGCTAATAATTTCGCAGCAAGAAATACTTAAAAAAAAACTTTTTAAGTTTTAATTAGAACATATACATTGTGTGAAAATCCAAAATCACAAATGTGTATGAATTGCTATTTAATTTGACCCCAAGGACAATTAAATGAGATAAAAAAAACAAAGCATTTCTTGCTGTAAAATATATATAAATATAAATAAATCATACCCACAAAAATGATTAAAACTACTTTTTTTAAATATATATAAATCTCAATATTTATTACATTTATTTATTTCAATTTATTCATTTTAATTTTTTTTTGTTGTAGAATACTGGGTCCTATCTTTTATTGAGGAACATAATTTTATCTTAAAAATTTCGAAAGGTTTTAAAATCTGTGAAGTTACTTCTGTTAAAAGATATCTAAGGTAAAGATTAAATAGACAATGCAGAACGATTAGATATTTTTATGCATCGCTAAACAAAGAGTAAACTCTCTGAAATATGATTATGATGTCAAACCATCAAATTAGCGAGACTATTTTATCAATAGCTTGCAAAACTCTTATGAAATGGAGAACAAAAACACGCGACAATCATCAATTACTTTCTACGAATATTTTAGGTTGTATAAGATTCGAAGGTTACAAAAGATGCCACTACTAATCAGTGCACCGCCTTGCCAGTATGGTGGTTATAACACTCAGCTTGTAATCGACTGAGTTCGGATTCGAATCTCGAATAAGGCATGGATGCAGGAGTGTTGCTACCACCGTATCAATGATACGGGACCCTCAAGCTACAGGGGCCCCAACATAAAAAAGCAAAATATTGTAAAATATCAATAGTCCCATTAACAAAACTTCCATTTTCTGAAGAGCCCCCCGTCCCAAAGAATTTTGGCTAGCTACGCCATTCCATGGATGTGTATCTTCAGGAAAAGAAGTCGGACTTTCGCCTGAGATGGATTCCCGTCTCAAGTGGAAAGCAGTGCACATTTTCTGTTCTTTGCTGGGATCATCATCATTTGAAAAAAGTCTATATTCTTCAGTGGTTTTATTGTACGTTTCTGTTCATCTACGTCTCGTCTTTTGTATGTATCCCAGAATGAAACGCACAGTAACACCAACTAATCAGTGCACCTATCACATGGGACAGTTCTCATATTTTAAAACAGCCTTCGCAACGCATTTCGTTAGTTCATTGATTAAATTACAAACATTCATTGCAATTACTAATGCATTTGCAGTCCATCCAACATAGTGGTTAGTGATGCTGACTGCTGTGCCGTAGGGCCTGGTTTCAAATACCGGAGAAGGTATGGATGTGTGTAAACGTATATAGTGCCTGTGCGGCATGGGGGCACTTGAGACTCGATGGCATAGCCATCGAGTCTCAAGCCCTGTTGTGAGGTTGGTGGAAGGGGAAGTGAGGCGGGAGTCTCCTGAACCACCTCCAGAATGTTTGCCCTCAAAATGGGGATGGACCAATCCAAATCGTATTGTCACCTGTATGGTGTTCAAAGTTATGGTTAACGACAGGCGTACATCTAGTCCTTTGCCAAGATGAATTTCGAGGGTCTCAATCTGACACTGTCAGACAGGTGGCATTAGCAAAAATACAACTAGGGTTTTTTTCCCGGGTTCCCAGGAAATCATAAAATTTCCATACTTTTTGTATTACCGGGAATGACACGGGCTGAAATGATCTGAGGTAGCTAGTTTTGACTGTGGATTTCGACCACCGATATAAATTTTAGCTGACCGCATTTCGCAGTTTGCGATCATTCACCTTGAATTCCTTGGAAGATGTCCGTTTCAACCCCCTTCAGAGGGTGTGAAGAATGTAATAAGATAAACAGTAACACCCATGGAGGGTCTTGGAAATTTTTGTAGCTTTTCGTGGCATGAAAATATTTGTCTCGTAGAAAAAGTATTTAGTTTGTAAAGAAACTTCATACTGCCAACGCTGCTATTCTGATAAAAGTTCTGATATCTTGATTTACGTTGACAACGTAAGTACTTATATTTAAAACTGTTATTTATTTAATTTGATATTTAATTTTTTTAGGATATTTGTCTTTCTTGTAAACTATTTAATTGAATCAGCAGTTTGAAGAAGGAAATGAATCCCAAACTGTGTTTGGGGAAAAAGTTTCAAAAAAAATTTCGTAATTTTTCTTTATTATTTTCCTTAACCAAAACTTTTGTGTGAAATTCTTACATTAATATTTCGTTTTTTTCCATGCAACAAAAATATAGATATTTCACACACATAAAAAAGAAATCATGTAAGCAAATAAAATTTCTTAAAATCAAGAGTTGATATTTTTAACGAACGTGACCGTTACTCCAGCAGCAAATAAATTGTCAAATATTCATCTCTTAGCAGCAATATTAGAAAAAGAGCTGATTCAGCATTGATTAAAAAACAAATGAAAATCCATCCTCAAGCATGAAACTGGGCGAGGCTTTGAAAACAATTCCTTAAGCATCATCTGAAGCTGAATGAGCATTTTCTGCTACAGGGTTATTTATAACAAAGCTAAGAACTAGGTTGAGTGATAAAAGCATAGATTACTTACGTTTTTCACACTTGAAAAAGAAATAATTCTCATACACTTGCCTCCGAAAGTCTGCGTACACAGGCGATCATCTTTCATATTCACGCAAAGATCTCTAATTAAATGAAGTCTTTCTGAATCAATACTATTTATTATTGGTTCATCTAATGTCGTAAATTCAAATAGTATAAGCAACAATCACCTGAATATTACATAAATTAAAAGTAAAAAAACTTTTAAAAACAAGCTTTTATTTAAATGCGCTAAAAAAATTAAACTTTTCCTTTAAAACTTTTTTTACTATCACCTTATAACGTCATTACACAATTTATATGATATGAAAACTCGTCGCGAGAGATTAAAATACTCGCATTTACTTAGATTGAAAATTTTAAAAATTAAAATCGATCGGATCAAGTATTTTAATTTACTTGTTTATCTACACAAGTAAATCTCGCGACAAGCTTATATCATACAAATTATGTAATGACGTTATAAGTTGATAGTAAAAAAGGTTTTAACGAAAAAGTCTATTTTATTCTTTTTATGCGCATTTAAATAAAAGCTTGTTTTTAAAAAAGTTTTTGTACTTTTAATTTATTTTTTACTTTTTAGTTACCGCTGGACAGGTTTCTCAGTCTGTTCATCTCATTCAACGCATCATTGTTGCTAGGTCGTTTGCCGGTTAATTTCGAACAGTCTAGCTAAATGAATTCTCTCAAAAGGGTACTAGACGAAAAACAATTTTTTTAAAATCCGTAATTTTTAAGCAATTTTTTCAATCTTCGTACAGATTTCGGATAATATTGTTCTACATACGAAAAAAAGTTTCTTGAGATTATCTTCATAAATGACGAAGTTGTTAAATGTTTAGTTAAAGTTTTGAGTATTTTTTGAAACATTGTAAGAAAAAAAGTTTTTGGCATTTTATTTTTTAAATGACTGATTCTAAAAAGCAAAGCATGAGTCTTTTAGTACGGAATGCCGATTCATTGAAACGAAAAAAAAATTCATGCGCAACAATTTAGACATCATTTTCATAAAAATGCATCGATTCTGATTTATTAAGAAAATCGTAAAAAATAGAAATATCATTATTTTGTAAAAAAACATTATACTGTATCGTGGCAAATAAATGATCTTTCTGATTCTGTAATTATTTTTAGTCAGAGTTACATAGATAAAATTAAATCGCTGTTTTAAAAACATCAAAACTCCAAAAAGTAGAAAAAAATTCCCCTTATCCGTTCTTTATTTTGCGTCACCGAGCGGAGCGGAATAAATAACCCACAGGAGTAAAACAATTATGCGTTTTAAGGTTTTAATTAATATCTTTTTAACTAATTGCAATATCGGAACATAAATAATCAAAACATGCATTGTCATCCAAACTAAACGTGTATACAAAATTTCAGCTCAATCGGTTGAAGATATCAGCTTCAAAATTGAGTTGCAAGATTCCACCCGAACAAATTACATACATACATTGCGCAAGTTAAATAAAAGCTTGTAATAAAATAATACAAAGATTTATAACTTTAGACACAAACGTGTCTAAAAACACAAATCGTGTGCGTCAAAAGACTGCGTACACTGAAAAAACCTTTTCAGAAATAGACTGTAACAAAAATTTGAATACTTTTTAAGCTATTTTGTTCTTTCTATAACTCTCTCATCATATTTGACAGGGATTTAACTAGCTTAGTTGTCTTATCTGTGGATATTTTGTTCCATTCTTCTACTATGACAGATTTGAGCATTTCCTTGGATGTTATTACGTTTTCCCTGATTATTCCCTCGAGTAAATCCCATAAAAGCTGTATTGTGCTTAGGTCTGGAGACTATCCTACGGGAATAGTTTGGGACATGTCAGAACGGCCACGGCTTAACCATGACTTCACAATGGGAACCATCTGCTTGGTACCTTTGTGCCGCTGAAAGTAAAAGCCATCACTCACCGCAAGTTTCTCAGCACTTTCCCTGATATTTTACTTCAATAAATTAAAGTAATCAATTTTGTATATTTTTGATTCAATAAATTCCAGATTACTAGCCAAAAGGCTTCCAATGCACCCCCAAACATTATACCTCCTCCTCCATCTTTGATAGTCGAAAAAAGATTCTTCTTCTTAAGATCTGCGTAGGAATAATTGCAGGTATATTTTTGGCCTTTTTGATACAAATTACTTTCAATTGAATATATTACATTTTCCCAATAATTATGTGTCCTGTTTTGGTGTTTTTTAGCAAAGGTCTCTTAGCTTTGGTCACTTGTGAGATGAATGTCTTCTTGTGTGCAACGCGGCCATGACAGTCATCCTTTTTTAGTTTTCTTCAAATTGTAGTTAAAGTCACTTTTTTTGTGTGCAATATCTCAGCAACACTTTTAGCTATTTGTGAAGCGAAAGTCTTGGATTTATTTTTATAGAGCGTATTACAAAGCAAGATTCTCGAGGTGACACTGCAGATGGGCGACCGGATCTTGGAGTGAACGTAAAAATTTTAGTCGATATGTAGTTTATGAACACTTTTTGAATCAATTAATTTCTTTAAAATTTCCCACCTTTTCGGAAGATTTTGGATGATTTTTCTTTCAATAATATATCGATCTCTATTATGTTGCCTGCCATGGAACCGCAAAAGCTTTTAAATCTCAAATCCTAAATAAATTGTAAAAGAAGCTTATAATTATTTTAAAATTTATTTAGTGCAATTATTTTACAATGAAAGGTACTTAAAAGCTCTATTTTGTAAGTGCACGCAGACTTTTGGCACGGATGGTTGGTGATTATTTGGTGGTCATTCTTGTTTTTTCTTGTTAAGGTGAAATTTGTTGCTGCTGTTTGAATAAGGAAATTTTGAGGAATCCCTGGCAGAGAGAGATATTTTGATTTTCTAAAGCGAGAGTTTAATAGTAATTATAATATAAACACGTAAGATGATTGCCTGTATGCAGATTTTTGAAGGCAAGTGGGCATGCATTTTATTCCATGCATTTTTTTTTTGTATTTTTAGCTAAATGTATAAATGAGTATAAATTTTGGAATTGATATGTATGCTTATTTTCTATAATTATCATTGATATCAATTAAAAATAACTTTTTTTTAAATATTTCAAAATCTTGATGCATTTCCGGGAATGACCATTACGATCCCGAGATTTCCTAGAAATTCCTGGGAATGGAAAAAACAGGAAAATCAGAAACGCAGTCACAACTAATGTAATTGTATTGTATCAGCATGTTGCACGGTTTGATGTCGTACTTTAAACCGAGTCACTATCAAAGATCTTTTAACCCCGTTTTGCGAACCTGAACACCGAGAAAATACGGTCTTTTTAAGGAACTCTCTAATATATAAATCATTAATTATAATAAATAATCAGCAATAATCTTAGAACGTTCGACAAGTTTATCAAAGTAGTATTGGTGGATAGTAGTCAAGTGGATAGTATTTACACTTTAAATCGCTGTTGTCTGCTGGCAGTTGAATGCACATTATATATAAAATACTCAGATGTTAATACGCATTTCTTTGGCAAATGATTTACTGAGTTAAATCAGAGAAAGATCTGTCTGGCGAATTCTTCACTGCGTAGTTCTTAGTTGTTTTAATTAATAGTATTTCTTAGTAATAGTTAATTGTTAAGTAAATCTTTTGTTTTGCTGTAAGTTGGCTGGCATAAACTTGCATGCTGGGATGAGAATTTAAACAAGAAATCTCAATCTTGATTTAAAAAAAAATGTAGAAAAGTATGCTATATAGGTAACATTTTGTCTCATTAAACTAATTCTAAAATTAAATGTGTTTGCAGCTATGGACTGTATGAAATTAGTACAGTAAATAAATTAAATAAAATTAACACTATTTCATTTAACTTACAATTATAATTTTTAATACTGAATGCTACCATTTTAAAAAAGTGCGTTCATCCGGTATTCTCCGCTTCCATAATGCGGCCCGCGAGCAAATCTAGTTTCCAACTTCTGCTTTATATTAATACCAAACATAATTAATATCACACCATACTAGGAAAAGTATTTTTTATTTTACAAAGGAAGTAAATATAGAACACAATGATTTAATACATATATACTCAGAAACAAAAATCAACAAGATTTGACTCTTGAAGAGCATTTTCCATGAAAATATACCCTGCAGTTATTACATTGCTGTAGCTATTTTACAAAACACATAAACCGATTCAAGAACACGTAAAGGAAATATGCTTGACATATGCTGAAGAATATGAGTAATAAATACACGGATGCTTAAGAAGAAATGTAATTGACTTTGTAATGAACAAGTCAACACCAGTTAATATACATTTATCTGTACATGGAGATAAGTTTGAAAGAGAGGTAAGTATTGAAAGAGTAAATCAATTCTGAGGTTTAACATTATTAGATATGCGTGGCATTATTTTGTCAGAAAGCGTATTTAAGAATTCACACACAGTTTTATTACGAAAAATATTGTTTTTTTTTTGTGCTTGAAATAATTCGGCTATATTTTTAAATCTGAAACCATAAACTTTTTTAGGTTTAAAAAAAAGTTAATGGAAATGATACCAATTTTGGTGCTTGTATTTTATACAGTCAGCCAATTTCGCCAAACGAAAAGACATCGCCAATTTACTAAAATGTCGCCAAATGCTGTCATTGAATGGGCGTTGTAATGTGGGCATCTGGACTGTGAAACAGTCCTCAGTCCCATATCCTGGTTGACTTTAATGTTGGGCATGGCGATGGTGGGGTTTTTCTTTCTGCTTAACAGGAATCATGGCTATTGGCTGAGATGATGGCATTCGGGAGGCGTGGCTATGATTCTTCATCTGAGTGCTGTAGAGATGAAATTTTTTGGCATGGGTGGGAGCTGAGAGCTTGCTCTCTGATTGGTCAGTGGTAGCGTGAATATAGACTCCTATTGGCTGCCTTGGGGGCTGGGACAAATGCTGTCGTCATTTTTTTGTTGTTGCTGTTTTAGTACATAAGCCGGAAAGGTTTCCATTATTAGCTGTATATCGCGCATTTGGCGACGTCTTTGATTTGACGAAGGTGGTCGATGTTATAATACGAAAGTACTCTAATTTTTGAATTTATAAGAACGTGTTATTTTCGTTGTATTTTCATATTTAAATTATAAATATATTTCATACTTGAATAAAGAAATTATTGCTGGTCTAAAATTTTTTAATGTTAGAAGAATAACATTTTGTGAGTTTCCAGTTTTCCTGAATTATTAAAATTTTAATAACCAATTCATTGTAATTTACTTTTTATTTAATGCAAAAATAATAAATATCTTTGAAATAATTTTGCTTTATCAAATATGTCATCAACTATTTCCCAAACATCAATGATAATGTCATTTAAAATAATATATTTAAGTTATCACTAATCTGTTTGAATATAAATTGTGACTTATATGGTAGATTATTCTTAGATATGTTCTTTCATTTCGAATTTTTATGGTGACAAGCGAATAACATATGCAGAAAATATCCCAAAACACACATTTTCTTATTTACAATATCTGATATAACATTAATAAAGATTTATCACATTAGTTTGTCGAGCATTAATAAATAAAATAATTTTTTTTAATTTTAAAATTGTATTTAAACAAAAGAAACATGAAGAAAAGAGCATCTATTCCAACATTATTTGATTCCGATGGAACTATTGCTGTATTAAAATTGAAACAGTGATAATTTAATTACAAATTTTCTGCAGCTATCTCCAATAAAGAATTCAGTCGCTCTTTTAATACTGTCCGCGATTGAACGTTCCGTTTGCAGATATGATGTTCTCTCATTGGTCCAAGAGAAATTTCAAGAACAGTTTTCTCGAACTTTTGAATGTCTTAAACAGAACAATGTTTCTCTTTTCTTTTCCCCTTAGTTGGTTGATGATTGCATTTTCACCACACCGAGCACTTTTTCTTGGGATTCATTCTGCTTCCAAGTGGACAGTTATAGGTCCTTGCGAAATCGTAAGAGTTTGAAAGTGGCCCCAGCACTCTGAAAAAAAAATCATTAATTGTGTTTAATGCCTCCTCTTCAACAATGAGGATTTCTTAGATAACCCTTAATAAGGCCATGGGAGTAATGTACCCAAGGAGGAGGTTTGGGGAGTTCCCCCCCCCCTCATAGACTAACAGATTTTTAATACTCCTTGGCGTTTTAAGGCCTTATCACACATACATGTTTGGAGCAATTTTTGGTCCAATACGAGCAATTTTTACTCATTTTCTATAGCAACGGCTTTGGAACAACTTTTTGCCAGTGAGCTGAAAAAGTTGTTCCAAATAAAAGTTCCTTGAAATTCCAGCCAATGGGGTTCTTCAGCGCCCTACGTCATAACCAAGATGGCGGTAACGATGGTAGCTTCGCATCAAACGCATCAGATATGGCTTTATAATATTTTAATGGCGTATGATATTTTAAAAAGAATGGTGTTCCATTTCTGTTAACGCCCATCAACAAAAGCGCGAGTGAAATAAAAGAAATTATATTGGATGGTCGTTTTCGAAGCAAAAAATTTGGCGAGTTATGTTTCAATGTGGAGAAAGAACGCGGCTGACGTCAGAGCATGTCGTTTTGCTTAAGGCAACTCTTCACCCTCAGATTGGGCCAAAAGGTTGCAAGAAGAATGTACGTGTGATACGGCCTTTAGTCTACGTGTTTTATTGAATGTAATCGTCCCTCCCTCATAAGAGAGGGCATTGGGCTGCAGAAAGTACACTTCCCACCAGCTGGATTAATTTTTAAATGTCGACGGAAAGCTATTTTCTCACCTATGATATATTGAGATTATGGGAGGTATTGATTCTTTGATCACTTCGGGAAAGATATGAAACTGGACTACGTTCCCAAAAATATTGGCATCGAGTTTTATACTTTCTAGTTGATCTGGCAATTATTAATGCCATAATTCCCTGGAAAGTAAGAGAAATTCAGAATTTAAATTTTCGGCTTAGAATAGCATGACAATTGATTTTTGGATTTTAAAGTCATAAATGCATTGGACGAAGTGTAAATTTCCTGAGCAGCAAAAAAAAAAAAAGTGTTCCAGATGACTTACGATTGACTTAAGGGGGTGATGATATACTAAAACTTTACAAAAAATCTATAGACGTTTCAGTTTGTGCTCTACTAAAACTACTGAGAAGTAAATAAGATTCGCTTGAACAGTTTCCAATGTTCTACTATGTTTTCTGAAATTTCATGGAAAGTAATATGCATAATTTTTTTAAATACAAAACATATCTACTTTGTAATTTTTTTTACGGATTTTAATATTTTCAAATTATATTTTATAAATGTCATGTAAAGCGACATAAAAAAATGCGAAACATAAGTTATACTAGCTTCGAATAGCTCCTAGAGGAAAGGAAAGGAAAAATATTTCCCACTAAAAAATTAAGGGTCTCAAAAATCAAATTAATTTTAGACAATAAGCCAGATGAATTGCTTTTGGAATGAAATCTCAACCCAAAAATATTTTAACATAACATTTGGCTAGAAAAAAAAATTGTCCTATAAAGGGTTAAAGAGTTTTTCTGACGAAATAATTCAATCCCAAACTGTCAATTTAAAACAATTTTTTAAAAAAATAAAACTAATATAGAAATTATAAACCGAAAGCTACTGCAGTTACTATTATTTTTTCGTAGAATTTCACTCGTAGGAGCTTCTCTAATTTTTGAACCAAAGAATAAGTCCAAATGATCCCTCCCCCCTCTCGAATTTAGAAAGCACACCGAAGACTTACATTTTATTGAGCTACAGGCAATGTTCTGATCGAAGATACTATAACAAGAATGAATATTCGAATAATTAAGTGGAAATAGATAGTCTGAAACAGTAATCTTACCTGATAGGACCTGGACTATGAACTGAAGATCTCACTTTGCTCAATGCATCTTCCGGCCTCATGGAGCCACACCAAATCTGGAAGGAATCAACGGATCAATTTGGAAATATGTTTTGTATACATTAGTTTGAAACTAATAATGCTATCATACAACGGGAGACGAAGACTGCTCTCGGAAGCAATTGTGTTTCTTCCTAACAATGTCCTCCCTCACATTGCTGCTGCAACTCAAGAATTGCTGCATCAATTTGGATGGGAAATTTTTGTATCAACTACCTTATAGTTTGGACCTAGTGATTACCATCTTTTTTTTAAACTGAAAGAATTTCTGGGTGGTAAGCGTTTTGGAAGTGATGAAGAGTTGGATAATGTAGTGTTCACTTGACTTAATGCACTGATGGCAAAAGAACTATGAAGCTCTTGAAAAGATATGACAAATGTTTAAATGAAAGAGGTAATTATTTAGAAAAGTGAAGGAAGATTGTAACGTATCTATACGCGCCCTTATTAACTAATCCTCTTGGGGAAACTTTGGGGCCAGCATTCGCGTTAATTCACAGCCTCTCAAGAAGAAACCCTGATATTTAAATTAGTTTGATTTTGTAAAGTCTATATATATAGGATTTGTAGATGTAAGATAGAAGGGGCCGGAGAGCTGTTGCAGTGACACGTAGGTGAGAATATTAGAATATTTCATTGAGTATTTCACAAACATAGCATGAGTTAAGGAAGGAGTCGCTAAGATATTAAATTATTAGATTAAGGATCTAAGATAGATTGAATTAGATTTAGTAATAGGATCACTAGCGCTTGTTCACTTTGTCTAGTTTACTTAGTTGTGTTTACTTAGAGTTATTCATTAAGAATAGATTGCTCGCTTTATATATCACTCCTAGGGTTTCCTTTTGTAGTTTCCCTTGTGATTGATTAAGTGTGTTTAAAGAGTAATAAAATAATAGTTATTATGGAAGTTGTTGGTGATGCTTTGTTTCCCCCCACACCCTTAGGTAGGCAAGACGGTGAAGGGGCGGTGCCAAATAGGTCGCGCTCACAAGATTTATGTATATAACATAAGTGTTTTTTTCTAATAAATGTTAATTTTCCATTCTGTATAACTAAATGGAATTTATTTTCAAAATGACCCTCGTGTCGGTTACGAATTCGTGACCACAACCCTTCGTCTACCACAGTCACTGTAATAAAGGGAGGAAACAGTGAAAATGTTTTATTTTTATTTTAAGTCTTTTGGATGCATTTAAAGGTAGTAAAAACGATAAACTGTAAACAGAATTCTGACAAGGTAGCTAGAAATCTCTCATAATTAGCCATGGTTTTCGAAAATTCGGAACTGGAACGTTAAGTATATTTTCGTCGAAATAGAAGTTCATTCAGTAAGAGTTGGTATGTGTGTGATTCTTATAAAATGAGTCAGGGTGTTTATATTTTTTTCTAGATGATTTATTGAATATTGTTCCTTTTTAATGTCAAAGTTGGATTCACAATGAGTGTGCAATGAGTAAAGAGGTGATGAAAATCAACCTTTCATGTGAAACAATCCATGGAAGTTACTTGTTCTTCATTTTCTGCACAAATGTCGTACAGAAATATAGGGTTTGGACACTCAAACTGCTCCCATAGATCCACAGATTTTTAGTTTACATATAGATTAAGTCTCTTTGTTTCCTCGTATTTTTTTAAATCTAAGCCTTCTCATGAAAGCAGCCTGTAGACGCCACTATTCTGCACATTAAACTTTAAGTTAGTATTTAGATTTACTCTTTCGAAAATAAAAGTTTTTTTTCATCATAAGTACTATCTACCAATAAGTCATAGAAAAAACAATATTTTTCCTTTAACTGAATTTAAAGTGAATGATTGTTCGAAACAAAACTTTTTTAATGCTTTTATTAAATTAATATATTGAACTAAATGTTCTAACAGCTATAAAATTTTTTATATTTCACGTGATTTCATTTTCGTTCCTTTTCAACTTGTTGATGTAACCTTTACTTACTGCTATAAATAATTCCATTGTTAAAATAAGTATTTAAAAAGTATTTTAGATTCAACACCCATAACAATAAAAGTGTTGTACCAAATTTACAGAATATTTAAATATCTTTAATAGATCTTAGTAGTTAGTTATACCTGTGCATAGTTGAGGAAAAACAATTGATCGTGAGTAAGATTGAGTCCAGGTAATAATGGTTCTTCCCCATGACGCTTAACCCACTTTTTGTACGCCTAAAGGAGAAACAAAAGAAAGAAATTCCATAAATCAAAGCAATGACTTCGAATGATTAAATTTATTCATATCTATTCACGTAATAATTCAGAGATATTAATATCTTAAACTCTTAAAATATATGTTGTTGTTACTTGAACGGCATATGCCAGATCGAGGCCCACGAAATTCACCATGGCAAAGGGCTAGATTGTACGCCTGTTGTTAGCCATAGCCTTGAGCACAATGCAGGTGACGGTACGTTTTGGTTCGTTTACACCCCCGTTTCAAGAGAGAACACCCTGGGGGCGGTCAGTGGCCTCCAACTTCTCTTCTCCTTCCACCAACCTCCCGAGAGGACTTGAGGCTCGACGGCTATTTAGAGTACCCCCATTGCCAAAAGAAGGCCCTATACATTTACAAACATCCATTCCTTCTCCGGGATTCGAACCCAGGTCCTACGACACAACAGTCCGTGTCGCTAACCATTATACCGGCCAAAATATATGTAAAACATATATACTCATGCCAAAAATTAAGGCCATTTTGTCATAAATTTAAAATGCCTCCTGTAAAACTGATAGAATTTCTATTGGTTGAATTGTAGAATCGGCCACTTATCCCGCCAAGTGTTTTCTCGCAAAATCGATGAAAGCGTCAAGCCTGGTGACCCTTTTAATATTTGTATCAGTGAGGGAGAAGTCGGATCGTGTTGTAATAGGGTTGCTACTCTAAAACACAACATGCAAAAACGCGCCAAATTGGCGTTTTTTCACAATTTGGCGGTCCAGTGGCCGATTCAACAATTTCAACTTTGTATTTATATATTTTAAGAAAGAAGAATGGGTAATACAATATCAACCTTCAGTTTAGGAAAAAATGTTGTTTAGCGTTAGTTGTTGCAGTGTGAGTGAATGTTAACGTCGCACTATTCAGCTACTCGAGGGCTTTTGGCGACGGACCACGTAATTTTGAACTATGGTCAAGTAACGCGGATGACATCTGAGCTGGCACCCCCATCTCCTAACTACCACACAACACCAAAAGAAGGACGTTTGAGGAGGACTCGACAGATTTCACGTGCATCGCTACCCTATACGGCGGGTTAATTTTTGCAGAACTACTGGATTAAGACTGTTCGAGGATACGAGAATTTTGCCTCCAGTTTGTGAATATTGCATTAAAACAAACAAGTTAATCTACTTGTAATGAGAATGACTTCTCATAATCGTTTAGATGATCCCTTGGGATGGAGAGCTGTTGGCAAACTTGAAGCTGGCCAGCCTCAAGTGGATGTGGATCGATGGCTATAAGTGGCCCAAAAGTGGTCTCCCGTTCATGGAATCAAGTTCAAACAAGTGGTATTGACACCAGGAAGGTTGGCGAAGATAGCCACAGAGCCTCAACATCTGCACAGGATCGCTACTTGGTATTAAGAAGGCGATGACATAGGCGGACAACTGCTCCTCAGCTTGCGCGTGACCCTGCTGCTGTGTTTAGAAGAATTTCTAGGCAAAAAGTCTACATCTGTCTTGCAGAGACTAGCCTTTACGCCCGATTGACTGCATCCAACTGGAAAGACTGGATACTGGGGAGCTGAAATCATCAGTGGTGGACACCACAAGAATGGTGGAATGTTCTTTTCAGTGATGAATCGAAATGTACTAGGCAAAGTGATTCTCGTAGATTCTTCAACTGGAGAGGAAATGGAGCACGCTTTCATTCCTCCTACGAAACAAAAATGGACAGATTTGGCGGCACAAAAGAATCCCTTGGTGTAGTGGCATAATGTTGGGCAGTCGTACACCATTGTACGCTTCCGATGCGAATGCTATAAACAACCAGATGAGATCCTGGAAGCCTATGTGAGGTTTTTCTGGGAGCTACATGGGCTCAGAATATATTTTTATGGACGATAATGCGCGGTAACAGAGAACTCACATTGCTGATGAATTTCATGAAGGAGTGGATATTCGCCGCATGGATTGACCCTCGAGATCTTCTGACCACATTTCTATTGAATATGTTTGGGATGATCTAGGAAAAAAGCCGTTTATCAGAGTAGCTCCTCTTCCAGGACCCCCTAGGAAATTAAAAGTCCCGTTTTTGGAAAAAATATTTATTGACACCCTCATAAACAAAATAACATCGCATTGTGAGGCTTGTATAGCAGTTCACAGTGGTCATACTCCCTATTAGACAGACTAAATGCAGTATCTCTGATTCATGATTTCACACTTTTTGAAATGACTTGTATCTTCATTCACAATTAAAATCATTTCCCTTTTATTATGTTGCTATATTCTTTCTGACATTGTAGCATGTCTCTGTGCCAAATTTCGTGGTAACACAGTAAATAGCTCATCAATTTTCGCAGATTTTATGTTTGTGACCTTAATTTTGGACTTGGGTCTATTTTAGGAGCGATAAGTATGTTCATTCTTCACAGTTAAAATTTCTTTAAGTGTTTATTCTTTTGTTCATTTAATCTTTAAGAGGAAAAAGGAATAAAAATTTTCTTACCCGATATGCTTGTTTAAGACCTCCGTTATCAGCAACGTTCTCACCTTGTGTCATTTTTCCGTTTATCTGTAAGAATGAAAAAAAAAACCATAACAGATAAATCAGGAAAACATCAAATAAGATCACGAAAGAGTGTGGAGTTCAATGTTTTTTGAGATAAAGGAAATACTCGGTGAATCTTAAAGTTTCTAAAAATAGCGGTAAGAAAAAATTCAAACCTATGAAAGAGTTTTTTTCGTATACAAGTACTGATATTCAACGCACATACAAATGAAGTATCCTTAGTAACTGCAAGTTCTCAGGGTAATTGATAAAAATGTCATAATGTTACTGTTAAAAGCTCAAAGAAAACTAAAATGGACCCTAAGAATTCCATGGATCCTTGGGTAAGAGCTTCTAGTGTGCGAGGGATGTTGAACAAAGACACTACATAATTTTTCTTGCGTAATCAAATTAATCTAGGGAGGCATCTGACACGTGATAATAAAGAAACTTTTGTAATGAGTAACACAACAAACCCTACTTACATTGAGACCTATGTCTTCAAGAACATAGCTGGAATACTGGTCGATGATGCATTGCGCCCTTTCTCTGAAACGACGCACGGTAGCTTCGTTCCACCACTGCTTCAAGTTGCCATCTTTGTCAAATTGACGTCCTAAGAAAAGACACGCGCAAGATTACTAAAAATAAAGGGAGTTGTAATTACAGCGGATCAAGTAGGGCAGACAGAGATAGTCGGAAGAGTTCAATACAACATACAACAAGGATAAAAAAAAATTATAGTAGATGATTATGGAATAATTGATCGTTGAATATGAAAATGATTCTCTGATCATGGATTTTCGAATCTACCTGTGTAAAGACCCATGCCTGGAAAATTTTTGTATCTCATTTGTTGCTATTTTGGTGTATATAAATTTGCTCTAGACTAGTTTTTAAATCAAACGCGATTTATACTCAGCTGAACTTTAATAATAACAAATTTGCATTAGTTTCCGAAATTGTCTTCAGGGGACGCCACTCTTCTAGAATACGTTTAATTAATTAATAAAAGTTAGTTTTTATGAATCGATATGTATGATAATTAACTTATTCTAGAGAGAGAGGGGTATTACATATTTTAGATATTAGTATCAGTTATCCTCAGATCAGAATATGTGATAATTTTCTTAATAAAAACTTTTTTTTAAGTACCGTGTATTTATAACCATTTTCATGCATCGTCATCCACTTTTGAGCTATAGTCTAAATTTCAAGTCTCTAGCTCATCGGGAAGTTAGTTCAAAATCAATTACAAAATTCCGCCCGGACAGACATACAAGAAAGCGAGTTGACAAAAACATGATAACCTGGGGGACCCATGAGCCCTGAAATTGTAAGTGTAGACGCAATTCGACCCTTGCTATTGAAATGTGGTCTTTGTTCGTGTAAGTCCCGGAGTTACGGGGCCCTTTGTCGAAATCGGGGCCCCAGGTTCAAGACTAGAACTTTTTTTTCACATTTTTATGCGTTCTGACAACGCATGAAAATGTGAAAATAAAGTTCTAGTCTTGAACATGCGTTGTTTTTCGCTGTACCATTGTATACTTTCGTTTTTTCCCTGCAAGGTCTCTGATTCTCTTGAGCAGTAGTAGTTGAGTAGGACAGCACTCAGATTGTTGTTCTTACCACTCCATAGCTGTCTCTAACGCAAAAACGTGTTAACATTTGATGGACCCTTGCTACTTTCGTTGTTGTCGTTGTCCTCGTCTTCATCCGTTTCATCGTCGACAGGGTCGGATTCTTGCACGGAAGTCACAATCTCGTCATCATTTAGCACTTGAAATCCACATTCTTCTTCGTTTGCTTCCCTCATGACTTTCCTTTTCTTCGCACCATGTTCAAAGTCAAGTTTTGACGCAAAATTTAAAATGGGTTTTTGACTTTTTTTTATGTCAGAAATTGTTGCCTTTCAACATTATAAAACTGTGCTAGAGACGCTCAACTTTCTCACTTCGCAAGACGGTTCAATATTTCAAGTTTTGTCTCTATGTTCAAGACGTTGCGCTCCCGTTTAACATTCAAAGCCATAGCAGTTCACAACTCAACAAAAGATAAAACGTATACACCACCTCACTTGGAAACAAACTGACCTAATATTCCGCGCAGATGTTTACCAAATCACACACAACTGAAATTCCCAAATATCCCTTACCTTGGATTTTACCTGTCACTTTTGGCCTCACGTGAAACAACTGTTGAGCATTGCACTGTCGAAAACGCATCCAGACTGGTTCGGATATTTGACGCTCCGGATAATAAACGTTCGGATAAACGACGTTCTACTGTATATGCATTAATTATAACTCAGTAAAAATTATTGTGTAGAATGACCACTTGTTCTAGATAAAGTTCTGTGAAAATTATAATAGAAACTATTTTGAGTGCATTAAAATCAATTTTGAAACAAAATAACATATACCAATGAGTTTTAAAATCTGTAATTTGAAACAAAATAAAATATACCAATGAGTTTTAAAACCTGTAATTTTATCCTTACCTTTATCATCAAATCCATGCGTCATTTCGTGGCCTATGACGACGCCTATTCCTCCGTAATTTAAGGATCTAAAAAGTAAGATTTTTTACTGATAAGAAATTAAAAGAAACATTTATTTATAAATATTAAATAAATTATATATACTTTATCATGATATTTTTTATGTAGAAAATGTTTCTAATGTAATGATATCATGGCAATGTAAAAACATATTAAATTCGTAGATTATTTTATGTATGCTGGCCCCATTATACCACCCGCTTCGTTTAGTCCTAGCATTAAGCATTCGATTGTATTGAAAAACATTCTCATGGATTTCACACATTTTGATTTGCGTACCAAATTTCATTCCTGCAGATCTTGTCGTTCAAAAGAGAAAGGGAATAATATATCTAGTTGAGATATTTTTTACCTATCGCCCCAGTAATTCTCAGCTTCCCCTTAAGAGTCGATTTCTGTAAAATCTGTTTTTAGAGGATTTCTATTCAATAACAGAAACATGCTTACCAAGTTTAAAGTATTGAGTCTAACAGTTCAAAAACAAATTTTTTTATCTTTAACGCCCGTTAATTACTTACAATGCCCTTTTAGGGACGGTTTTCGCAAAGCCTCTTTTGTTAGGGATCTGTACTTCATGAGAGAAACATGCCGAATAAATTTCTAGTCGACATTGTTTTCACACCTTCTGCAGCGCTCAGACACAGCTATCAGTGAATAAAAACCCAAGTACGTGATGTCAAAGATTATCCACAAGCAACCTCTAGTCCTCTTCAACAATCACTGACCCAGTTTCAACGGTGGCCGTGGTAGCCTAGTGAACAAGGTATCGGATCATGACTGGCATGTCATGAGTTCGAGCCCAGTACCACTAAATATCCGCCTTGTAAAGGAGCAACGCACGTTAAATCTGTCGAGAGCTCAAACGTCCTCCCGTTGGTGTGGTGGGGTAGTTACGAGAGGGGTGCTAGCTCAAGTGTCGTCCTCGTCACTTGACCATGGTTCAAAATTACGCGGTCCGTAGCCAAAAGTCCTTATGTAGCTGAACAGTGCGACGTTAATATTCACTCAGTCACGCAGTTTCAACGATCGACTCCTATGTGCAGCCTACGTGGCTATCGTTCAGCTCTTTCTGGAAAAATCAGTGTGAACATCATAGTTCGTAATGTTATTGATTTCTCCATTCATTTCCAGATGCATCCATATGATCGCCAAGTCACCGAAAATGGTTGTCATCATGGTCACCTAGTTGCCAAATTTGGTCGCTAAAGATGATGCCAACATGGTTGTATCGCCAATATTTCCTCAAGCTTCAATTGATTCGCCATTATAATGTAAAGGGATGGCGTTGTTTGCAAATATTACAATTTTTATCATATAATAAATACAGCAGAAAGTAATATTAAGCATTAATTATACAAAATTCGTAAGATATTATATTTCTTTTATTCAATTTATTATTCATAAAATGAATTATTTTCAAGAATTTTTTCTGGATTTTTTTATAGCATAACGGATACTATACATCGTTCTAGGGAGGATAAGAATTTGATTCATCTAACTGCAAACAGACACGTATAATGAATAATTAAGTAGTAATGTTTCTAGGGTCTTGAATTTAAAATTTTATTCTTTCTCGAGACATGTGCATGTGTTTGAAGTTTTAATTAGTTCTTAAATGAAAAGCGTTAATTTAATATTAATTTTAAATAATTAAATGGAACTATGCTAAATACATAAGCATTAAGTATATAAATATTATATTTATATTTATGTAAATATAAATCCAAAAAAATATCTAGAAAGATATACAATTGAGTTCTTATCTATTTTTATCTTTTTAACTTAATAATTTGAAGCAGATACATCATAACAAATTATCAGCTTTCTTCTTGTATATTCTGAATATAAAAGAAACGAAACCATTCTCTTTTGATGATATCTAGCTTTCTTATCTCTGATTCAGAGATTAAAACACTTAAAAACAAGTGCCCTTATCAAAGCATAAAGTACTTCAAGGAAACAAACAGAGAACAAAAAATTGTACTTGTTATTATGCCCTTGTATGATCTAAACTTAATTGCGGTGTTATATTTTATATACTATGTTAGTTATATATTCAACTAGCCGTTACCTTCCGCTTCGCTGGGTATTTCATGATGTTTTATAAATATATCTGTTTATATTCTGACAGACAGACAGACAGACAAAAATTTTAAAAATCGGTTTTTTGTTATGAGTACCGTATATACTTTTAGTGCATTAAGTAAAAAGCTGTTAATTTGAAATTACAAACAGACACTTCAATTTTATTTATTTGTATAGATATAGATTGGGATTATAATAACCATTGTTTAAATGTGACTAAAAATGTAAATAAAAAAAAGAAAGGATTAAAACTAACCGTAATTTTTTGTTTCTTGCATTGCTTTTTGCTTATGAAGCCTTGATTTATTATTTTTGAAAGTGCATCCGAAACAGCCGATGCTCTACTTAACTGAACAGTGAGATAACTATCATAAAAAAAAATTATAGCACGTGTCAGCGTATTATCATGTGCACGTAACACTATTATGTCTCATGAAGAGCATCGGTCGCCAGTAACCAAAACAACGACTTCATTAGCTCAGCTTGGCGTTCATCTTGGCATTCAGTTTCACGTTCACCCGTATAGTTTCCGTTCCCGTAAGAATATGGAATAAAATATAGCCTATGTTACTCCCCGTTAATGTAGCTTCCCATTAGTGAAAGAATTTTTAAAATCGCACCAGCCGTTTTCCGAGATTAGCCGGAACAAACAGACAGACAGACAGACAGACAGACAGACAGACAGGCAGGCAGGCAGGCAGGCAGGCAGGCAGACAAAAATTTTAAAAATTGGTTTTTTGTTATGAGTACCGTATATACTTTAGTGCATTAAGTAAAAAGCTGCTAATTTGAAATTACAAACAGACACTTCAATTTTATTTATTTATATATACGGTGAACGTGAAACTGAATGCCAAGATGAACGCCAAATTGAACGCCAAGCTGAGCTAATGAAGTCGTTGTTTTGGTTACTGGCGACCGATGCTCTTCATGAGACATAATAGTGTTACGCGCACATGATAATACGCTGACACGCGCTATAACTTTTTTTATGATAGTTATCTCACTGTTCAGTTAAGTAGAGCATCGGCTGTTTCGGATGCACTTTTAAAAATAATAAATCAAGGCTTCATAAGCAAAAAGCAATGCAAGAAACAAAAAATTGATAAGTTTTACGGTTACTTTTAATTCTTTCTTTTTTTTATTTACATTTTTAGTCACATTTAAACAATAGTTATTATAATCCCAATCTATATAAATAAATAAAATTGAAGTGTCTGTTTGTAATTTCAAATTAGCAGCAATTGTTTGCGGGGGCGGGGGTTTAAGGGGCGTTAGAAATTCCGATTTTTAAGTTATTAGACGTACAGTCTTGAAACTTAGTAAGTAGATTCCTCTCATAGGGTAGAGATACGCTACAAAATTGGTTTCGTGAAAATTGCCCTCAAGTGGCGTTGCGGGACTTAAGGGGCGTTATAGATAATTATTTCCATTTTTAAACTATTAGACGCACAGTTTTTATATTTGATAAGTAGATTTCTTTTATAGAGTAGAGATCAGCTATAAGAAGGTTTTGTGAAAACAGACCTCTAAATGGCGTTGCGGGGGATTTAGTGGCGTACTAGATAAATATTTTCGTTTTTAAACTATGTCAATCCACGCAGCCAACGAGTCTGAATGACCAGATCTTGCGGTCTCGAAGTGCTGACTCAAGAGAAAGTTATGCTCAATGACACCATCGTAAGGGTGAACCCTTTCTGGGAGTTGGAAAAGATTTCGTGCATTTCACCTCCCTGCTTGAAAATTGGTAGGAATGTTTCTTTCATGGAGTAAATATCCGCTACAAAACAGGTTTGTGAAAAATTGACCCCCAAGGGGTGTTAAGGGCAGATATAAATAATTATTTCTATTTTTAAACTATTAGACGCACAGTTTGAAATTTGGTAAGCAGATTCCTCTCATAGGATAGAGATACACTACAAAATGTGTTTTGTGAAAATCGACCCCTAGGCCGCGTTGCGGGGGTTCAAGGGGCGTTATTGATAATTTTTTTTTTTGCATTTTTAATTTATTGGACGCACAGTCTTCAAATTTTGCTAAGCAGATTCCTTTCATAGTGTGCAATTCCCCTACAAAATTGGTTTTGTGAAAACAGACCCAGAAGTGGCGTTAGAGATAATTATCCCCATTTTTAAACTATTAGACGTACAGTCTTGAAATTTGATAAGCAGATTCCTTTCGTAAAGTAGAGAACCGCTACAAAATGGGTTTCGCGAATATGAACTACTAAGTTTAATTTCGGGGATTAAGAGGCGTAATTGATAAATATTTCCATTTTAAACTATTTGATCATTCTGCTTGAAAATTGGTAGGCATGTTCCTTTCATGGAATAGAGTTCCTCTAACAAAGAGTAAAATGAAAATTGACCCCCAAGGAGGGTTGCGAGGGGTCAAGAGGAGTTACAGAAAAAAATTCCTGTTTTTAATTGTTAGACCCATATACTTGAAATTTGTTAAGCATGTTTCTTTTGTTGAATAGGGATCCACTAAGAATGTATTTTAAGCAAATCAAGTTCTGGGGGGTGCAGGGGGTTACTGGGACGTATTGACAAAAAAAATTACTTTTTTCGAGCTACAAGGACTATAATAATGAAATTTGGTTTGCATTTTTCTTTTGTTGAGTTGAAATCCGCTAAGAGCGGTTATTTTGGAAAACGGCTCTCAACGGGATTACGGGGATATTGATAGTAAAACTTTTGTTTTTTTTCCTGTTAGATTTAGACTTGAAATTTGACTTGCATGTTCAATTTACGGAGTAGAGATCCACCGAAAATTGGTTTTGCGGGAATCCACTTGGTTTTTTGGGTTACGAAAGAGCAAACATCATTCTATACTTCAATTTTAGAGATTTTTAGAAAGCACAAATTAGATGAGTTATGCCCCTTTTTTTATCAACAGGCGACAGTTACAGGTATAAGTATATTTTTCAATACAATCGAATTCTTAATGCAGGACTTAGATATCAATAATTTATACATATATATAAGCAGTAAAAATTTATAAAACATCATGAAATTCCCAGCGAAGCGGGCGGTAACAGCTAGTGTAAAATAAAATTAAAAAGAAACAGAAAGAGAATGTGTCTGTGTGAGAACTTTTTAAAGTGCCATTTTCTAGAATTGATGAACTTGTTCGAAAGTATTTTGATTATTACTTAGTATCAAAGGTCAGAAAATGACTGTTCTCGAACCTTAGGCACAGAATAAAATAAAAAAGTATTCAATATAAAGTTTCGTGCTGTTTTATATCGCATACGTTAACCCTTTAAGCGGTTAACTTTTTGCCCAAAGTGTTCCAAAAAAGGGCACATTTTTTTGCTGCATATAACTCTGCATTTTTCTTAACATAATGCGAAATGGATGGAAGAATTTTATTTTAATTTTAATTTTAAAGTTTTCACACTATCTAGAAAATATTAAATTTTATAGAAAATTTCAAGAGTACGAACACCTTTGAGGGTCACTGTAGATATGCTGATAGATTAGAAAGAGATGGATTACATATAATATAATCACCAATATATAATTTTGAATTATTGGACATACACCATATGATTACGTGGATTATAATACAATACGAAGCAATTAAATGTTATAGATAATAAACGCATCAGATATTCTTGACAGGTCTATTTTAAAAGATTTATTTATTTAATAGATTCAGTGATCGCGCGCGCGTTGAGGCTGATATTGGAAGCGTATCGGCTACTACAGTGCTTAATTTCCGTCTGAAGGAAATTATGGTTATTATGATGTGAAGGCACAGAGAGCGCGCATTCTAAGATT
>BMAO01010934.1:0-14246 GCA_019973975.1 Trichonephila clavata
AACAAAAAGAAAAGGCACTCACTTCAAACTAATTGGGATTGTCTCTATCCTGATTTTCATCACAGCCAAATTGGTGACATGCAAATCACTCCTGGATATCAAAACAACAAATATATATATTTTTTTTTTAAAGAAAGAAAATAAGATTTTGGTGGGAAATAGCACGATTTGCGTGGTCCAAATTTTGACTGCGGTGATGTTAATACACAAGAATACAGATTTTTATTTACGTATAAGATTTTCTGACATGTTCCTTTTTTTCTGTGGTGTTTATGGTATTTTCATGTAAATCAGACCTTTGCTTATCTATTTAAGGTTGCTTTTCGGTTTGAATTGATGTTTACTAGGTTACTTCATATATATTTACGTTTATTTTATTCATGTTTAAATTTTTTATATTTTAAGGTTTTGTGGCAAAATTAAGGCTTAATTTTCTTTTGTTTTCTATAACCTTTTAATTTAAATTATGCTATATTTTCTATTCTAGTGTCTCACATATGCAAGTTGGCAATTGTTGCAATAATACGTCAGTACCTTTTTTTTTGTTATAAGCTATATTCTGGTACTATTTTGCTACATTGATGAAACATGGAATTTGCAGATAAAGGTAAAAAGCAATCACATTTTTGGAGCTTACGTATTATTGCAAAAATTGCCAACTTAATAATAACTCGCCAAATTGGCAACCATATGCTTCATTTCATGTAATGTCGCCAATAGGTTGCGATAATATGCAAGTACCATAGACAATGCACTCCATTCAAACTAATTGGGATTATCAGATTGCCGATATATCATGATTTAAGTTAGAATTTATGATACTTACATATAAGCATCATCACAGCCAATTGGGTGCAATCCTAATCGCTTCTTGGTATTAAAACAACAAAGATTCTACATGTTTTTATATAAAAAAAAATCAGTCACATTTTGTTGGGATTTGCTTAGTGCCAATTTGGTTGTAGTGATGCTAATACGTAAGAACACGAAGGCTAATATGAATTTTTATTTACGTATGAGATTTTCTGACATATTTTCCAGCATGTTATTAAATAGATTTTGGCATATGTTCTACATGCTGCTTATTTTATTTTTCTCCTCATAGTTTTTATAACCGATAAGTACTCATTTTTTGATCTCATGTAAAGATGGTTAACTTTATTCATCAAGATCTTCATGGAAACTATTGATGTGATTGAATGCATAACAAAGTAATTTCTTTTGCACTTCAAAATTCTGAGTTAATGCAATTTTTTGTTGTGTTGCATTATAGTTTAATTTTCCTTCTGACAATCGGTTCTTCATATAGATTTTTGAAGATTTTATACATATGCATTGTATATATTTGTTACATATGTATACATTTCTATGACATTTTTTTTTTTGGTTGAAAAAAAAAGATTATTGCTTTTTTTCCTTCATCAGCAAATACCATATTTTCATCATTACAGGAAAACGCTTCAGATGCTGATTAATGTTGATCAGATTTTTTGTCACATGCATATCATGGCTTAATTTTGCTTCTGACAATCTTCAAATATATAAATTTATTTATACCATTTGTGATCCAAAATGTTTGTGGAAAAAAGATGCAGCTTGATACGATTTTCTCATATTTCTCTTTGGATTTCTTTAAAATTCAATGTTGATGTGATTTACTTCTAATGACATCAAGGTTTAATTTTGCTTCTGATATGTTCCTTATTTAGTTTTTGAAGATCATATAATTTATACATATGCTGTCCATATATGATATGTCTCAATGATCACTAATTATTTTTCATTGTATTTTCTCATTTGTTTGTTCTTTACGACTGAATAACAAATATTTTTAATCGAAATATTGCAAAAAAGTATTGTTTAAAAATTAATTTTTTATCATCAAGGTTTAGTATTTCTCTCATTAGGTTCATAATTGTTTTTTTTTTATGTAGCACTTTTTAATCTGTTTTAGATGGGTTTTTTTATTTTGGTTCTTGGGCTAATTTAATTTTTTCTCTATTGTATTACATCTAAATTTTATATTAAATATAATATAGATGTTGGATAGTATTACATCCATTCCTCATGTAATTTAATGCGACAGTGAATTTCTTAATAGTTTATTATAATATAGGCCTATATTAGATATTTTTTTAAAAATTTTAGTTTGTACTATTTAATTTTTTTCCAACTGAAGGCTTCCTAATACTTTATTTATGATAGTATTTTAGTGATATGGTTTATCATAATTAATTTTTCTTCTGATTTATATATTTAATGTTATTTTAATCATAGTTCCCATAGCAGAAATATACTACTATTATCACTTTTCCGTTATAATTTGTATTTATATTTTCATTCCTATTTACCTTTTTAGCATGCTAATTTTCTCTCTTACATTACATACTTCATATGAAATCATTCTTAACTTCTAAGCAAAATTTCAATATGAACACTCATAAAAAAAAAAAACTTCTAACTTTTAAATACACTGCCCTGTAATGGCTCACTCCTCTTTAAAATATATCATGTTTGCAAAAAAAAAAAGCTGGATTTCTTTTTAAAATTTAATCCTTGCGAAAAATGGGTACGACACATGTGAAATCAGTGTTGCCAACTTCGCGAGTTATTTTGAACATTGCATTGGTGCAATAAAATCTAAGAACCTACATTTTCTTTCATTAAAAAAGGTTACTACTTTTCTTGATACTTACGTATTAGTCACTGTAGCCAAAGTGGTACTTTTTTCACCAAAATTTGATTTTTTTCCTTATAAGACACTTAAGAATCTGTTATTTTGATATCGTGGTGCAAATTTTGCTGCGGTGACGCCAATACATAAGTACCCTTTTCCTTTATTGGCAGATTCCATGTTTTTCCATTGTAACAAAAAAGTAGAAAAATGTAACTTTAGAAAATGACACTCAATGTAAACTGAGATTAACAGATTGTCAATATTGTGATTTTAAGTTAGAATTTCTATTTACGTATAATATTTTTTTGTCATGCTTTTTTTTGTTCTGAGCTGCTTATGATAGTTTCATGAAAATCAAATCTTAATTTATCTATTTAAAGTACCTTTTTGATTTCAATTAATATTATAATTTCAATATACTATATGTAAGGTTACTTTTATATGTCTTTATTTCTTTTTCAATTTTAAATATTTAAGATTTTCAGTTATGTGCTTTTTTGTTGTTGTTCGGAACTGTTTATGGCAATTTTATCAAAGTTAGGGCTTACTTTTTCTGTTTTAATAACCTTTTAATTTAAATTAATATTATAATTCCTATTTCAGTTCTGAACTAATATTCTATATTAGATGTATTACTGAGATGTTAGATAGTATTATATGAGGTATGGGTGCAATGCTAATTTAATTTTTTTTCAGTTGAATGCTTTCTAATATTTCTTATTCATGATAGCATTTAGTGAATCAGTTTATCATCATTCATTTTTTCTTTCGGCTCATCTATTGCAGGTTATTTTACCCATAGTTCCCATAGCAGAAACTCACTACTGCTATCACTTTTCTGTAATAATTTTTATTTATATTTGCATTCATTCATATCTATTTACTCTTTAGCTTGCTAATTTTCTCTCTTACATTGAAATATTTGTTTTTGTTAAATTATTATTTACTTTGAAGCCAAATTGCAATTTGTTTAAAATTATTTCTAATGTGAACATTCATTTGAAAAAAAAAGTTTTTAATTTTTTGTTTTTAAAACTTAACCCGTGCGAAGAACGGGCATTTCAGCTAGTAAGGTATAAATAGCACTTAAAGTAAACAAAAGATAAAATACAAGTTTTAACAAGTTCATGATCTGTTATTCATGTACAAAGCAAAATTTGCAATTCATGAAAATTCAGATATTTACCAATGATTTTATTTATTTCCATTCAAGATTCATTTTAAACTCTAATTAACCTTTCGTTATTCCGGAATATTTAATGAGTAATATATTTATTTTGGGTTAAATTTGGCAGATCTTAATAAGAATGAATACACATGAATGTAAATTCATTTGAAAATTCATTGCATGGAAGATATCCGCGTACCTTTTATTTCCTTGATTAATGAATTAAACATTCGTAAAGAACTAACTAGGAAACAATACCCAAATACTGAATGAATAGCATGGCTCTATTTTAAAAGGAGGAGTCGAATAGCTTTATTCATGCTATTTTCACTTTATCATTTCATTTTTTTTTTCATGTACCTGTTTTTAATTCTAACAAAAAGTGCATGAAGTTAAGATAATAAATGATTGCTAATACAAATGATGATTTTGATTGTAAAAATAAATTTGTTTCACAAATGGGATTGTTTAGTTTTCATTCCCAATACAAAATATTCTAATGGTACTCATATTCCTTCCCTTGAAAAAAATGCAATAAAATGACCTTGAGAATATATTTTGGTGAAGTATTTCAAAGAAAAATGTGCTTATTTGTGACTTCTCTTTTTACCCCCTCCCCCTTCCCAAAGTGGCCGCGGTAGCCTAGTGGTTAAGGCAACGGACTCGTGGAAGGCGTGTCATGTGTTCGATCCTAGTACTGCTGAAGACCCACGTGTAGGGGCGCGATACACGTTAAATATGTCGATAGGTCAAACGTTGATGTAGCGTGATAGTTATGAGAGGGGGTGCCAGCTCACGTGTCGTATTCGTCACTGGACCATGATTCTAAATTACGAGGTCCGTCGCCAAAATCTTTCGAGTAGCTGAACAGTGCGACGTTAATATTCACTCACTCGTTGACCTCTCCTCCCAGTATACAGCATACGCACGCCTATACAAAAATGGTGGAACTCGGGAGCGAATCACGTAAATTTTATTTGGTAGTAAAAGGCTAAGTTTAATCATATTAGAAGGTAATGTAGAATACCTTCGTACCATTCATATAATATCGGTCTGAAGATGAGTGTGATTTTCCACTTGTATATATAATACAGAAACGATGTATCGTATATTACCAGTTATTAAGTTACTCTGCTATACGTAACAAAGTTTTTTTTATCAAAATATAACTGCAAAACATGACCGAAGAGCAATCCATCATCCGCTACTTATGGATTAAAGTTTTTCTTTTTTAAAAATTACCCTAGTAGCTTATTAACGTAGTTCCGTAGATCCATGTTAGATGCTCATAATAGAGACAATGAATAAGACTTTCAAAGGAAGTAGTTTCCTTTCTAAATGTTTTTGTCAGTGTTTTTAATGTCTCCCACGCACTGCCAAAAGTCGACTTCATTAGTAGTGAGAAGAAGTCGTGTGAAGGTCAAGACGAAACTTGGTGTATTCAAAGATGAATAATTTTGACGAAGACTTTTGTTATACTTGAGCTTAGATAAGAAAGATAAGAAATTAAGATTTACTGACCTATTGTTACTGAGTGTACTTCCGGATGTAAAAATGATTGCGTAAATCTGCAAAATCTGTACATATCCCTCAAAATATCTGTTTTTGAAAAGTGATCTAGCACAAAGTGAAATATTGTGAGATTTACAGTTAGAAACGTACCTGAGCTTTTTTTTTTCTTTTGGAACTTGTTTTTCTTTTTGCTGTGAAAATTTTCTGAACCATTTCGTTCTTCATTCCTAAAAAAAGCTGTTTAAAATATTAGAAACATTCATTTTAAATAAAATTATCATTATCTTAAGTAGAACAAATATGTGAAAATTTAACTTATTGCTAATTTTATCAAATAAAATTAACCGTATATTTTTAATGCACAGACAATTGTTTCATAAAGCATTTTAAAGAACTATTACTAGGAAAAATTCCCACTTAATTTAAACAAGATGGTAAAATCTTGTAGACGGGAACGCGTATGATACTATTAGCTTATCCTTCAACTTCCTATTAAAGGATCATTGTGTCAAGAAATCTTATACACTTAAGTTTATTTTTCCACATGAGCTATCGCACCTCGTGGATGGAAAATCCAAGCCCATTCCCTGCAGTCAACAAATCCCACAGCAAAGAGGGAAATCCCAAATGGAAAAGATTAATCTGATTGTCAATATAGGAAGGCTGGGGCTTATGATTACCTCTCTCTTTTAGCTCCTGAAAAAACCAAAGTACACCTTCTAATGAACAATAATGGACTTAGGATCAGATGGCAACGACTAGCCCGGCTGCTGTTGAAACATTTTTCTTTTTTTTGCATCAAAATATATATTCTGGTGTTTGAACTACCTTGATTATGTGCGACGACTTTTCTCCAGGTCCTTTGAAACTTTTCGTGCATTCGGGTAATCTGATTAGAAACCAATTACGTAATAGTTATTTTGATAAAGGAACTTGAGGAAGCGTAGAATATTGTATTTGTTAATTGTTGAAAGTTATATTTTCCGGACTCCATTGAAAGGTGTGTGACATCCTGTGCATTTTACGTTTTGTCAAAGCCAAAGGCACTAAGAATCCACACTTGTTTATGAATAAATTCGTTTTATTTTAAGAAATAAAATTCCTTTTGTTTCCGTGCTTTCCGAATTTTAAATTATAGAAGTTGCGTGAGCTTTTCACAAATTGAAGAACTCGGTAAGCTCTGTATTGTTATGATTGCATACGTCCAGATTTAGTTTACTTTTTTAAAGAATATATTTTTAACGTAACACATTACGAATCTTTTAGTTGAAAAGCTTCGTAATCTGGGAATAAAAATTAAATACTAAATAGGAATGTTATGTTTATAAAAAAAATATAAAAAATAACAATTTTAAAAAAATCGAAAATTTAAAGGGTTTGTAATAATGCGAAAACTAATAAATTAAAAGAGTTATTTTCAGGTCATAGTGTAATGCGATTAATATATGCTAGGTGCAAATAACATTTGAAAACGCAGTGTTTTTGTGGAAATAAATTAGACTCAAGATTGAAAGTGTGCTCTTTTTAAGAGAATTGTACTTAAAAATAAAACGACATTTATGTTAAGACAACCCATTGTGATAAAATTGAAGTTTTGTTTTTGCTTTCTATTTACATATATTTTCCCTCCCTTTTTTGTGCGATTACTCTTCACAAAAGACATATTTATATCTCAATAATTGCTCACGATCTAAAAGTTTCAAAACTTGCACATTATGTCATCCAGGTGTATTGTCCAGCTTTTTTAACAAATTAATTTTGGCAATGAGCCATGTATTTGCAGAATGCCATTTCAAAATAATGACCTCATTCGATGAAAAGTTACTTTGGAAACCCTTGACCAAATAATGTCATTCAAACCAAGGTGTAGGACAGTAATAAAATAATTGATTGATTTCTTTCGAGAAATGCAATGTATCTTGTAATAACCGAAACGTAGTGAAATTCAAATGAATCAAGGTATCAAATTTACAAAACAGTAATATATTCTTTTATGAATACATTATCTATTTTTTATATTTAAGTATATTGTTCATTATATAAGCAAATACTTATTTAAATATATAATATCTTCATCCTGTCTACACAGCATTTGCGGTAATCTGTGAGAGTCTCATGTTATTATTCTTATAGATTAGCAGTCGAAAAATCGTATGTTGAGTAAAAGTGTCGTGTTAAAATGCTACTAAAATAAGATTTAGCTCGTATATTAATTGTAAACTCCCTTCGGAAATAGATGGTGAAACATATCGAGCATTTCTAGAAAAGATCTTTCTTCAATCTTCTATCAACTTCATTGTCCGCCACTCGGGACAAATAAATATGACTCTTGCTTTTAATACTTGACAACTTTAATTTTGCGTATAAAATGCATAGAAAAATGCCAGCAACTTCGTGTGGCGATAACTTCTCTCAGCGAGGAACTGAAATTTCCACAAATATCACATTACACAACAAGTCGAAGCAACAAATAGTTGCCATCGTGCAGAAGATAAATACAGTAGATGGCGTTGGTAAAAAACATATCAGTAAAACTAACGATTGCACAGAAAAAACATACGAAATACAAATTGCAAATAATAATTGAATAGAAGTTAAATATCGTATACAAATGAACATACACACACTTCAATAATAAAAAATACACTTTGAATAATAATGAAAATATAACTTGAATAATAACGAAAATATCATTTGAATAATAGAAATATACAATAGAAAGATACAAAGATACAATTCCATCTTAAAATTTTTAAGTCTGATTTTGAAATATCTGTTCATATTGAAATATGTCTATAGATTACTAATATAAATTCAATGAATAGTTTCCTACTTTGCATTGTTTGAATAGCATTATTCGATTTTTCATTTTCTTTAAATTTAATTTCTTAAGCCGTACATAATAGTTTTATTTTCATTACCTATAACTGGATATTTTTGCATTACCCTTGAATGGATATTTGCGTCATCCACTCAAAATTTCAGGATATATTCTATCGAAGGACACTTTAATTATTTATGCTAGTGGAAATGACAAAGTAATACATGTTAAAACACACTTTTTCCGACATAACATGTTTTTGTATTACTATAAATAAGGAAACATATACGAAATAATTTACTATATTGATAAATATAGTTAACTTCCAAATGTATTATGTCATGGTGGCATAATAGTTTCATTTCCTCTGTTATATCAATAGTTAAGTAATCTTAATTGTATTAAGTCCGCTTTGTAGAGGAGCTGATGCACGTTAGATGTGCAGAAACTCGAAATCCTCAAGTTGATGAGGAACTTGGAGAAAGGAAAGGGATTGATAGTGTCGTTCTCGTCATTAAACCATAATTCAAAATTATGAGCCCCTTACGCAGATTCAAAGTGTGAAACGCTTATAAACAATAAATAAATAAGTCAGGTGTATTAAAGTTTTTTCATTCGGAGTTAAATGATGAACATATTTCACCACACTGAAACATTTCACGAAAATTGAGTAAAATCAAATGCAATATTTGGTGAAAGTTAGTTGTAGTTAAATACGTTCTTCCATTGGAACGGAAAGTTTAGGAATATTAATTTTCAGACTTGCTGGATAATGATAAATCGATAAGTCATTAATATGCTATTATCTACTTGATCCTTTATGTAAAGCAAACAAATCACAAGATAAATTATATGCGTATAACTTACGGATTGAAAGACTTAGCAAAATTATCTATAGATAATATATATATTCGAGGGGGTCGGCGGATCAATCCCATTTTACAAATTTTCAACTATATATATTTATTGCTCAAATTGGGAAACAGTAATTTACATGTATTATGTAGTTTTATTTTTTAACACCCTTTTACTATAAGCTTCACTTGAATGTAACGGAATCTTTGAATTTAATTTTTACGCACTTTAAAAGGTAATTTTAATTCGAAATTTAGCACATTTGTCAAGGATCGATAACAATGCAATATTTTAATAATTCTGTTCCATTGATCAAGATCATCAGGATTAACGATTTTCCATTTTCATATTCCATCCCGCATCTGGCGACTAATTTTCAATCTCATTTCTAGATTTTGCGACTAATTGCAGATATGGCAACTAAAAGATTAAGTTACAACTTAGCTCGATTAACTAAAAAATGATGCTCTTCTTTCAATTTTTTTTTAAACTAATTTATTTTCAATATTTGTAAGCAGGAAGAAAATTGATTTCAAGTCTACATCTCGGCATTTTCATTTATACTTCAAATACATTTATTACATCCATCACGATAAACTTTTTTTATATATATAGAGAGAGAAAATTGTAATATACTGTATGTAAACAAGCAATAATGTATCTTGCATTATAATGGCGTTTCAATAGAAACGGAGAAATTCTCGAAAACCAGCCAAAATGGCATCAATTTTGGCGACCATATGGATGTTTCTGGAAATTTCTGGAGAAATTTATAACATCGCAATCTATGACATAAGCGGATTTTTCGAGAAAGCACTGGAAGGAGGTTGGGACCAATTGCCGCTCCTCCATCGGTTAAATTCAACATTTACTACCAATTTTCATTCACTATAACTTATGTATCAATAAATTTATAACAGTGTCTCGAAAGCACTATATATTATATATATATATATATATATTTATATATATATATATATATATTTAGTGACAGCTTATACCTGAAAACATGCATAAAACAAACGTATTTATTAAAAACATTTTTTTAAAAAAATTGTTGACTGTAACATACATTAAATGTGACTTTTTAACATATGAATATTTTTTGTTGCATATTTTGCGGAATTTAACTGTAAAATAGAATAGCAATATTTATAAAAGAAAGTTATGCAGGGTTGGAAATTATAACATATAAATATTAAATGAATTACTGATCAGTGCATAACTTCCATGAATTGAATATTTTGTTCGTTTTAAAGAAAGTTATTAATTGTAAAAAAAAAAAAAAAAATCCTTCTTAAATTTGATATACGTCTAAGTCGCATAAGTCTTTACCTACATAAAAAATATGAACCCGCTTTATAAATCTAAAGTATTAGATTAAATTAATCATAAATAACTGTGTGATACTTTATAAACAATCACCCATTTTTATAACATATTGTTTGTGCTTCAATAATTATAGTAATATAATAATGCATAAAAATCGAAAAAAGTAAAATTTAAATAAAATTAATACGATGCAATTTAAAAAGTAATCAATAAAAATTTGCGTGCCACATTTAAATATCTAAGAGCAGATATAGTTCATTTTTTACAGATTTAATTTGAAATTATTATCATCTGGTTGATGAAAGAGATATTGAGAAGAATTCATTACAATTAATCAATAAATTTATTTTTTAATTTGTATGATCCGCTGAGTACAGTGGCAAATACATATTAAATCTATCGTGGCTCACAGTCCTCACTTTGGCATGTTGTGGAATAGGGTTTCTAATTTCTCGGGTTTTTTCCATTCCCAGGAAGTGCCGGGGAATGCTGGGAATGTAATTGCCGTTCTCAAAATTCCAGAAAACACATTACAATTTCAAAAAAAAAGTATAAATAAGTTATTTTTTCAAATTATAAGTAATAATTTTATAAAATAAGGAAAGTACTGTTTTTTCATCAATTTTCTATTCAATTTAGACTTATAAATTTTCAGATTTTAAAACGTTTGTATTTCTATTACAATTTAAAAATATACGTCATATAACTATTAATAAAACTGAAAAAAAGGTGTAAAACGTTTAGTTGACGAAGTTAGGAAAAGTTTAACGGTTCAGTTGCGAAACGATGTTCTATAGACAGAGAGGAACTAGTTTGGTCAAAATGTTTCGAGGATTTACTACTTCTTACGACAGGCTGTAAAAATATCTCACCGGCCTTCCGAGTGCGCGTTACTTTTTCTCTTGATACACTTTTAACTCAATACTAGAACAACACAAAAATTCATCTGTCCAGGCAGTTCGGAGTAAACGCGCGATTGCGTAAATTTCCACTATGGGTTAACTAAAATCTATATTCGAGATGAAATCCAATGCTAAGTCAAAAATAGCTACATTGTAGGTCATTTAAGCCCCATTCCATTCCCGGGAACGAAGCCTCCCGCTAATTCAAAAAGTACGGAAATCTGAGAATTTCCGTAACCCTATCGTGGAAATTTAGAAAGTGGCTTAACAGCTCAAGTGTTTTTCTCGTCACTTGACTGTGGATCAAAATTATGAGATCGGTCGTCATAGTCTTATCTTTGAGTGCGAATGAATAACACTCCTCTGATTTCTATGATCGCAATATCTTAACATGCCTTGTTAACTACCCCTTCCTTTCAAGCAAAAATTTGTATTTCAGTCGGAATGCTTCACTTTTTTCGTGAAAACCGAATTTCGAAAGACTATAAATCCAACTTTTTACTAAAAATAGTTAGGTAAATAACGGATTTAAAATTATTCAGTAACAATTATATTTGTTCCCTTAATATTGACAGAAGTTTTATAGATAGCATATATACGATCATCAAACGCACAACTTGACCTCAACATCTCAGAACAGAATTTAAAATAAAGTATAATATTCCAAACCAAACCAATATATCTTATTGACATTATAACACAATACAATTCGCTTTTAATAATTATTGTCTGCTTATTTTAACAATTATCGTGGCTAATAATAACTGATATAACAATTATATTACGATTTGTAAAAAAATATATATAAATTAAAATGTTCATTATTTCATTCCCAATGCATAAACCTAATCGCAATTAAATCTAGAAGTTTAATTCAAATTCGTTATATTGCCATCTTTGATTTTTCATTAACATCCCACTTTGCATGCGGTTATTGAAAGAGGACCTCGTATTTAGAACGTGGGTCATGTGACCTAATCTGGTAATCTGCTTTATGTATTTTTTCTGGCTGAGTTTTGGATATTTTATGATCAAAATGTTCACATGTGGGAAGTTGACCTCATAATCACTAGTGTTTAAGTTTCTGCTTATCTTGCATTCTTTTTGTAAACTTGGATGTTTATTTAATATTTATGACTTAAGTTAAAACTTTACTTTCGTTAAATCATGCTGAAATCTTTACACGAAGTGTTTCATACACACACACACACACACACACATATATATATATATATATAAATATATTTGTGTGTGTGTTTAAAAACAATTATTATGCTCTTTAATTGTAAAAAGTGATTCCAAGCATGCATCGGAAAATATTCATACCTAGGATCTGAATAGCCACATCAAATATCTGCCCACGGTAACTTGATAGTTATGGTCACGAGCTCGTAAACGGCGTGTCATGAGTTCGAAGCTTGTGTCACTGAAGACCTCAGTGAAGAGGAGGCGGATACACGTTAACCCTTTCGCGACCATTTCTATATTGAATGCTTCGCAGTTTTTTATGTTTTATTAACAATTATATATATATATATATATAAACAATGGCATATAAGGAAATATATTTAATTTTGCCGAATTTCATGTTTAAATTTAAATTTTAGTGGTGGGAAGAATACTTCCCAACGGACTATTCATTGTCATAAAGAAAAATATATTTCATGATTATTATTTGACATAAGAAAATGAGAAGAAAGTTGCAATGCACAAGTGGACATTTCACTCTTCACAGGTGAACTAGGGTACTCTTTTCTTGTCCCTTTCTAAGACATGTCCTTCATCGCCTATAGTCGGAAACGATTTTTGGCATATGATTTTCCTCACTGGCTAAGTGCGTATTAACCGGAAATACAACTTCTTTGCTTGGAAGCTAGCAGGACGCCATTTCATTTATCTTGAGGAATATCTGTCTATTAACTGATGAGCTAATGCTATACGGAATGCTAGCTGGTCTAAACTTCTTTTTCTTATGTTCATTTGCCACGGTATGAAACAATTTATGATAGCAAGGTCAGTAACAAAATAAAACTACGATGCCACCATTTTACAAATGTTATTTGGTATATTTCTTTTATTTGATCGAAACAATAAACTTCTCCATGACATCGTTATATACAGCGACAGCTTTTGAACAAGGTACTTCTTTTGTGCCATTTCTTTTTGTCCGATTTATAGATGTCATAATAATTGGATTATGTGTAGTAGCAAAAAACTGAAGCGGAAATTAAATTATTTGTTATTAGTTAATAACAAGGCCAATGCGTTATGAGTTTTAAGCTTTTTACGGGTGTTTTTTTGAGTTCATTATTGGGAAGACTACGAAAGGGTTAAATCCGTCGAGACTCAATGTCTTCTCATTGGTGTGATGTAGTGTGGTAGTTATGAGAAGGAGGTGCCATCTCAAGTCACTTGACTCAGGTTCAAAATTGTGAGGTAATTCGATAATATCCCTCATGTTGGTTTACACTGAGATGTTAACATTAACTCTCTCTCGCCACATCAAAAATTTCAATCGAAAATATAAAACCTACGTTGTCTTACAAATGATATACAAGTAATTCCACTTAAAATGCTAAAATATAAAATCTTATATTAAACATATATATAGTATGTATACGTAGCATTTTTAAACCAAAATACCAAAAGTTTGCATTCCACAAAATATTATATTTTTGTTACGTACCACAAAGGACATAACCAGAAATGATATGTTTACTGTATGAAAAATAATATATAGATCCCCCTTTTTGTTTCTTCCGTATGATCTTTTCTTGAATGATTTGGCTACCAAAACTAAAATCCGGTCGCTCTGTAAAAGAGAGGAAGAAAAAAAACATTTCTCATGTTTTTCGGTACTTTAAAACTTCTAAGCAAGAAATAAAGTTGGTATTTGCGAAGAAAAAGGAAGAATAAAAACCAAATGTTTATTTTCTCCCTGGTAAATATTCAACTCCCAAGGATATTTTCCGAACTGAG